>VWPW01017232.1:168513-409221 GCA_013389825.1 Crypturellus undulatus
CCGGGCCGGGCCGAGGCGGCGTGGCCGCCCACCGGGCGCGGGCAGGCCGCGGCGGCAGCTGACTGTCGCTCCGACCCGCCGCCTCACGGGCTGCAAGGGCGGCCTAAGGCACCGGGGCAGCTCGGAGCCGAAGGAATGTGGGGATTGTTTCTGTCGTGATGTCACCTGAGGAAAGGCAGTGAGGTTTAGCCTAGAAACAGGTTTGTTTTCACTCCTGGATCTAGCTTTTGTGAGTCTTGGTACTTGCCAGCTTGCTCAGTATTCCTCCACAGTAATAAAGCTCTTTTCTTCTTCAGAAACAAAGCATAAGCATTAATGCTGGTTTCCATGTACTTACTGTGCAGGTCTCATGAAATTATTCAGTTTCATTGGTTACTTCTTTGAGGCAACCTAAGACTATGACTATTTTCTTCTCTCTCTAAAATTTTTTAAAAAAAGTATTTAAGCAGCTGAGTAAAAAGGACATTACCTCATGTGGAGATTGTTTGGTTATGCAATATTTTGTGATCTGGCTTAGACATAAAGCTCAGTTTCAGGCCAGTTTCTCAAAAAACAGAATCCCAGCATCCTAAATTTTCCAGTTGCACAAGGCCACAGGAAAAAGTCAGACTTCCATGTGATCCTACTTACATATTGCAGTAGTAGAAACAATGTAATAGAGCAAAACTGTCTCCTTATGTTGAGCTACGCTGCTGTTGCTAAAGAAAAAGTCATTGAAATAAAATTCTAACTGAGAGTCAGTTGGAACCACCACTGTAGAAACCATTGATAATGGCTCAATATTTTCTGTAGATCCAGGTTTGCATGTTGACCTGTCATAATAGGCAGATGGATATGTTCTAAGGAAATGAGACCAATTTGATGTCTAATTAGAATTCAGTGAGGAGCTTTTAAACTTAACCTACTTCAGCTGTTTAACAGTAACTTCTCTTCAGCAAAGTGAACACTGTTGCTAATTGTTTCTGAAAGTGAAATCAAATACCCCTGGATTAATATATATATCAGCTTCTGGAAGAACTGATACACTGTCCAAATTGTTGAAGTCTTGTATTGACTATCCAGCTTCTGTTGTTCTTCTCTGTTGTAGTGTATAGAGCCTGCCAGGCTAGAGGGAATGGAGAATGTCTTTTCTAATCTTTTAAGATGTAGAAAAACTGGAATAACTAGTCACCTTGAGGACAAAATAAAGGGTAAGACATTAATTATAGATAATAGTGAAATTCAAGTGGTATAGCAGTTTATACCTTACCCCACTGCCTGGATCCAAGAAGCATTGAAAGACTTGCTGCTTTTCTTTTGTTTTCTCCCTTCTTTTTTCAATTTTTAGCATTCGACTGAATCCTTCAAGTCATAAGACTTGTGATGAAATGAGCTAGTAAGTACTCAAAAGGAGTAGATTTTTTTTCTCCTCTAAGATAATAAAGATGATTTTAAGAACAAGGGGATATGTTTGACAGAAAGCTTCAAGCAGTTGTGAAAATGCCTTTTTTTTTTTTTTTCTCCTGTTAGGATCTCAGAATTACAAGAAGTGGGCTCATATATATATATATAGAGAGAGAGAGAGAGAGAGAGCTATTGGTCAGATGGAAGCTAGTCACAAAGTGATCCTGAGGATTTCCAGAGTCAATAACAAGTTGCTTTCTTCCATTCTGGATGTTGGCTTGATAGCTAAATAACACTGAACAGAACTGTTCTCAATTCTTATTTCTTTTGTCTTGAGCTGGGACAAACTCCCAAAGTCATTCTTTCATACTAAAAAGACCTTCCCATTTATTCCTTTCTTTCTTCCTTCTCTGCCCCTCCAATTTTATGTGTATCACTGATTTGGCAAGGTATTGAAAGTAAAGCTGTTATAGCTCATAGCTGTAATTCCTTCTGTCCCTTAATTGAATTGGGCCTTGTTAGCTGGGTTTGACAGGAGCAGAAACAAACAGCATCTCTTATTTGCTATAGAAAAGATAGGGCTGAACTTAATTATTGTGGGCAGCAGACATCTATCTGTTTTAGCTGTGAACCCTTATACTTAATTAAGAACTCTTTAAAAGGGAAGCTACACCTTCCCCCCTTTTTCCATGGCAGGCTACTTTAAAAGAAAAAAAAAAGGAAAAAAAGGAAAAAAAAAGCATAAGAAAGGGTGTTCAAGCTGGGATCAAAATCAAAGAAGTTCTGAAAATACTGTGTTATTTTGTTCCTAGAGCAAAAACAGTGCTAAGACAAAACTCTTTTTAAGTGTGAGAGTACAAGGTAGGATAAATATTTGATTTTTCTTAAATAATAAAGTGGAATTTCTCTTAAGTTCTTATGTTCGCAGAGAGTTGAATCATTGCCTTTTCAAGGTAGGAGGAACCTGATATGGGAAGAGCTGAGATGAGGCTTCTCTCTACCCTACTTTTTCTTATCGTGATTTGTTGGCTAGCTGAAGGTACCTTGTCCAAGACAGATGCAAAGAAAGGCACTTCCAAAAAAATAGAAGAAAAGGTAAGAGAAATAACTGAAATACTCACCTGTAAGCACATTCAATGAGCTATTCAAGCTTTGAGAGATGCTCGAGGGATTCTCATTCTCTCAATATAATGTGACTATGAACTTCTCTTGAAGTTTTTTTTCTCAGAGAAAACTACTGGAAATTGTCCATTTCTTTAACTTTTCTGAGTATCACAACTGCTTCATATCTTGAACCAAGGCAGTCTAGGATTCTGGAGTTTTTGTCCAATATGCAGGCTGAAGAAGTAGGAATTTGTCCCCTGTGTGTGCAGCTGAAGGAGGTATTTTTCCATTTGTGTGCATCCTTAGCTGAAGTGATAGATTCTGCACAACCACTGAACAGATATTAGGTCTTTTGAACCTTTGTTCTTGTCTGCTAACACTATCTATGGTGTAGTTCAAGCAGATCTCCTGTAAAGAAAGATGCTGTGGACTACTGCCTTTAGAAGCTACAAAGCTGCCTACTTAAGCAAAAATACCTCCACGTTAAAAATTGTCTTAAAATGTTGATTAATAATCTCCAAACCCTTTTTAATATTGGGAATTAATATTTTAGCAGTTATTGGAGAGCAGAAATGAGTATAAAGGCACTTTAAACCGTTTTCATCAGCTTATAAGGCAGCTAGCTTCTCTGCTACTGAGACTAAGTGGCTATGTTTAGCAAGACTGTAAAATTACTGTCATGCATGATGTAGGTTATGTAGCCCTAAAAGAGTAAGGGTATCAATTGGGTGTTATATGCAGTTCAACCTTGAATCATTTCTAAAATTTAAGATGACAGTGTCATGCAAACTTGGTATGGACTTGCAGAATTGGCCATTAGTAACTTGAGATTTTATTTCTTCTTGCTGTTGCATCATTTTCATGTTTCTTTGTCCTCTATCAGAGTTTAGAAAGTGTGAATGGCCGGGTGCGACCATCTCCAGGAGTTGTTGTGGAGCCCCCGCTCTGACTTTGAAAACTGCTCTGTTGCATGCTTGGACTTTTCTTGTCTGATTGCCTTTTCAGCTGTTGTTACAGCAGTCATCAGTGGTGATGACTTTTTTTTTTTTAAATTTTGTGAGTTCTTGTGTTTTTTTTTATTGTGTATATGATTTCTTTTTCTCTTGCAAAATAATTTTACTCATGTTGACAAATCATTTCTGAACTGTTTCACTTTTAAATCAAACTGCTCCGCCTTGTTTAAAGGAAGTGTTTGAAGTTTAATGTATGTGTGTGTGTTTTTGTTTGTTTTGTTTTGCTTTCCTCCTATTTTGCTCTTGGTAGTAGCTACTTAACATATCTGTTCTCAAAACTATTTTTTTCTTTTCAGGCACTGCATTCTGATAAAAATGTACAGAATCGGGGACTGGTAGTTGTTGATCCAAAGGCAAAGGATATTATACTGGAACACAAAAGCTACTGCTTCAAGGAGATAAAGGAAAGGCACTTTTCAGGAGATGTTCTGGGCTATATTACTCCTGTAAGTTAATAAAGAATAAAGCTATTAAAAAGGAAACTTGGACTGAATATGCAGTAGACTGTGCTAATCTGTAGTTTTCTGTCAGTGATATAAAAGTACTGGGGCCTTCTTGTGTACTGTGAAATCGAGAATTATTTCAGAAACTGGTTTGGGGTTCAGGTTCTGCCTGCTTCCTATAGGAGTCTAAGTCATGTTGTGCTTCTTGACGGTTAAAGTGGAGATGGTATTTCCTTGTTGAGTTGCATGCAGTCGTAGTAAAGTCAGATCAGGAGTGCTGCAATGTCCTTATACTATCCAGCTATCAAGCTGAAGCTTCTAAATAAACAGTAAAACATGTATACTACTATCAAATAGATCTCTTTTTTTTTTTTTTAAACTATTGAGTCTTATTATTATTCAGAGCATCTTCTGTTGAATAATAAATGCTCCTTCTTTTTGTGTGGAGGATGCTTCTCATTTGTTTCATTCTTAACACTATTCAGTATATGCGAAAGAAGTGCCCTGTAAAGCTCACCCTTTTCAAGTTCTCTTGAACATAAACGCAGAGTCTGTTAGTGCAAGTGAGGAGCTGGCGAATGATTATGTTTGCGTTATTAATAAAGCAGTAAAATGGATTATATATTTTGCTTGTATCACTTAATTTTCTTTTCTTTCCTTTGCAAGTGGAACAGCCATGGCTATGACATTGCTAAAATATTTGGAAATAAATTTACGCTGATTTCACCAGTTTGGCTACAGGTGAAAAGGAGAGGGAAGGAAAGATTCCAGTTCACTGGACTTCATGATGCTGACCAAGGTTTTATTTTCTTTCTGTTTGTATATGCTTTGCAAGTAAGATCACTTGTCCTGTAGATTGATGGGTAGTTCTGGCAATATATGCACATGGATTTTTTTTTCCCTCTGATTTGTAGTAAAGTACTTTCTGCTATTAATTTTATGGTAAGTTTTCTTCAGAGTCAACTCTTTCAGCCCTCACTTGCATTCACGTAGGCACCTATTTTATCTGTCCAAAAATAAGTAGAAAGATTGGCTCTTCTACCAGTCCTATCTCAAAAAAGGCAGAAAACATGTATAGGCAGCACAAGCCTTTGGTGTTTGTACTCTGCAATTGTATACCTGTGTTTCCTCTTGCAAAAAGTTGGGGTAATTTTATTTTGTGTGTGTGTGTGTTTTTTAATATTTATTTTTCTTATATATTCATTTTTTAAATTCTGTGGCTATATCCAGAAATTTCCAGCCAGTTTAGATTTTGGATTGTATGCTTTTAAATACTAGCTAAGTAGCTTATGTTTTTGATCTTGATTGAAATATTTGTGTGGTATCTAGAGCAAAACAGCTGTAATTTTCATCATGCTGGTGCTTACAAATTCACAAAATGAGTTAAAACTAGCCACTTGGACTTAATAGGAGAAAAAAAACAACAAAAAAAAACTTCCAACTGGTAATTTCTAGCCTAATTTCTGTGATGATGTAGAACCCTAAATAGTGGTGGGAAGGAAACCCTTATAAGGCTATCATCAATTCTGGTCATGGCTGCGGTGTGATGGTTAATAGTCTTGTTTTCTGAGTATCAAACTAATTTCTACTGCACTGCTTATGGACTAGTAATCAGTGGCAGAAAGATACAATAAAGGTATGCTACGTAGTATGATGAAGAATGCTTAAAATTGTCATTGACCTCATCATTCATATTTTAATAGCTGTTATATTGCTTGATACTGTTTGACAGGCTGGATGAAAGATGTCCGAAAAAACTCCAAAAACATCAAAATAGGTCAGTCTTTGTTTTATGTATGTTATTTGTTTGGTGTTTAGCCATTAGGAGGTTGAGAGAAGGTCTTGTTTCAGGTGCGTATAGGGAAAGGGAGATTAGGGGCTTGCAAATCTGAGTTGATAAGAATTTTTGTCATGATAGGACAGAAGAGTCCTCAAGGGAGCACTCAAGGGATTTGCCAAGTGTGTATCTTCAGGGAAAATGTCAAACATTGCTTCAGGAATGTGCTAAATATTTTCACTTGTCTATGGTTAGAGTCTTGTGGGACTCTAAAACCAGCAAAACTCTTCAAGCTTCAGACATTCTTCTACATCAAGAAGTGGATTTAAAAAAATGTAATGCTCTGTCGGAAACTTAAAATGACTCCATCTGCCAGGTGATACAGTCTTTGAAATAACTTTGGAATAAAATAGTAGTTTGCTCCCTTACTGCTTAAAGAAAAGGGTATAGCTCTATATGAGTTCTTTGCATTTTCAGTATGCATGATTGACCATTCCAGCAGCAGCTCTCCTGATCCTTGACTGACAACTGTCCTGTTTTCTAACAACACATTTAAAAAGTTAAAAATGTAGTGTGAGCGCAAATGCCTCTATTTCCAAAATAAGAATTTGTCATAGGCTTTTGAGATGAGCAAGAGTGACATACTATTGGGCTGCATACAAGAGAGTAAATTAGTTTTAAAGTGGACTTTTCTACCTTGCTACTGTGATAGGAGAGATTCTCAGCTTACAAAGGAGTTGCTGTTTCAAGTTGTTGATCTTTTGAGATTTTACTTAGGGTGAAGTGATAGTTCTTAATTGAATGCGTTTTTCTTTATATCTTGCACTAGTGCTGACCATTAACCTTAAAACAGAATGAGGACAAAAGTTCTTACAGTGTCAATTTATCTACTCTTGATTATGTTGACTAAAGAGCAATGATCTTAGATGTCAGATATTTTGTTAAATGGTACCTTTTTATGATATAAAATTACAATTTCATTTTTATGTTGCAAGATTATCCAGAAGAAACAAATTCTTAATTTTTAGTACTGATTAATTTCTCTGCTTGACAGTGCCTCGAATTTTGTTTGATGACTGGACTTACCAAGACTTTGAAAGTGTTTTTGGCAGTGAGGATGAGATAGAAGAACTTTCCAGTAATATGGTTCTGCTAGCCAAGGTAACAAGACTTAGCAATTGCTTTTAAAGCACTGTAAGATAATTATTGGTTTCTTTTGTAAAGTATTTATTCTTTCTTCCAGTATTTTTGTATTATACAAAACTAAACTTTGATGCAGGATAATTCATAGTGTGTTCCAGAATATGTACAGTTCCTGTAAATACGAAGTGTAGAAATGCTTCAGTATTTCTGCATTGGTTACTTTTGTCAGCTGTAAAGAATGGCTGATTAAACCTTTGTTAGCTGACAGATTAAGCATCTCTGAGACAATAGTGGATACCTGAAAATTCTCATGGAGGTCAGACTTTTTCTTTTTTTTCTTTTAAGAAACTTAAGTAAGGACTATTTTGTTTTAGTGTGTGTGGGGGAGTGTTGTGGGTTTTTTTTGTGTGTGTTTTTTTGTTTGTTTGTTTGTTTGTGCTAAACATTGTCTGTCCCAAGAGAAATTAGTTATAGGAAATGATTGAAATCATTCCTATGGTGTTCTTATGTTCCAAAGTTAGTATTTACACTTTTAGACTGAATTCCTGATGAGTTGCTTCCCTGAGTGTGTGTGTGTGTGTGTATATAAATGTATGCCATGTGACTTGCCTAACAATCAGCTTTCATTAATAGCTATTTTTTTGCTGTCTGATACTAACTTATCCTGTGAGAGGAGAAGTCAGGGACAACTAATAGAAATTAATTTCAAATTTGCATATCTCTTGAATAATCTATGCTTCACTTTGACTTCCTGAAATGCTGTATAAAAGTGCAAAGATGAAGCTGTGTAATAGTATAAAATGTGTGTAAATACTGCAAGAAAGTAAAGTAATTGTGTGCTTCTTGACTGTATTATCTCTGATACCAGTGTAACAAAGTAAATGGTGGTGATTAACTATATTGTTGGATTTTGTAGAAAGAAAATTTTGATGGTTTTGTAGTTGAAGTTTGGAGTCAACTGGGAAATCGAAAGCAAACGTAAGTATAACTCTTAAGATGCAATTCCCTTTAAAAAAATCTTTTAAAGTATTGCTTTAAAGCTTAATTTCCCACATTGTTTTGAATTTGTTATTCTCTATAACCAATATACAATTCTTTCTAGGACAACTGAAACTAGCTGCTCTTTTTCATAAATAGGTAATTTTCCAGGTTGTTTCTGACAACTGCTTTGTGTGCTCAGCTCTGAATCTATTATAGTCTTCTAAAATGGTCAGCAAGGTGGTTTAAGCGAAAAACAACTGCTTGATAACTGCAAGTGACAAGTTGACTGCCGGGGTAGATTACTGTGTATTTTATACTTAGTGTAATTCTGTTAAACAGATGCTTTTCCTTTTGGTTAACTTGCGTTCATGTAAGTTGGACTATATTACTGTAACTTTAGTAGATATTGAAGACCAATTTAAGCACTAACAGAAAAATACTGTATTGTAGGTGAAAGACAAGCAGACCGAATAATGCAAGCATCTTAATTAGCTCCATGGTATATTTACTTGTGGCGTGGTAAGAATGTTACTCTTTTTCCCAACAGCAATGGTTCAAATAGTGATTGTCCCATCTAGTTCCACAAGAAATGGCTGTGCTAAAGAGGGTACTGTTGTGTAGTTATCGTAGAATTCTGGTAAAGACCAGAATGTTTTTGTGGACAAGGGGGAAAAGTATAGAACAAGAAGCACAACTAATGAATTCAGTGTCTCCTAGTTTCTATTACTACACAGATATAGGAAGTACGTTGAGTGACTTAAGAGAAAGAGAGGATTGTACTGGTAGAAAAGAAAGGTAACTGCTTTCTTTGCTTTTAGTCAGTAACATTTATTGTATGTTGCCGCCTGTAAACAAGGCCTCAGGTTTATAATCAAAAGCTTTAAGGCAGATGTTTAGCATAAAGTCCTGAACAGGAGCTGAAGTTATGAATTTTAGATCTTCTTCCCCATCAGCATTGATTCTGATTTAAATGCTTGTTTCCATCTGTGCTTTTTCTTTCCTTTATTGTTGCTTCAGTGCTTATGTTGCAAAGTGTCTTGTGGTGGACTTCTGTCCTCAAGAGGCAAAGATTCTGAATAAGACTTGTCTATGCAGCAATCTGAAGCTATAAGTACTGTTCCCAAGCCTACGTGTACAGAATAACAGTTTTCAAGCATTATGAAAGGAGGAGATGAATATAATTAAAATTGTCCTGTGACACTGGTAGGGTACAGGGACCAGTGTCTTCACTCTGAGAACTTCAGTAACTGACAGGGACTGACAAAATGACTTATCTATTTTGAAACCAGTTTGTTTGTCCAGTGTCACAGGACACTTCGTTATATCCATTCTTAGATCCAGCAGATGCTGTGAGCAGCTATAAGAGCAGCAGAATTAAATATATTCAGGCCCTTAGTGAGCCTTTTTTTAAATTTAATTTTTATTGCATTTTGAGTGTTTGTTAATTTCCTTTGAAGCAACAGAGTTATTTCTGAAAAATGGGGGATCATGGAATGCCTTTTGCTTCTTGCTTCTTACCAAACATAGAATAGCTCATGACCTCTTCAGCCCACAGAGTGGCAGTATTGTAATGTGATTGCTGTACAATCCTTTTCCTTGTGTTATGTATCTCCAAAATGACAAATGTTAATTTTAAAACATTTTCTTAGTATTAGATAGTTGGGGAACAGCTGAACTGGCAGGTGTGCCCACACAGAGGTGAACCCTAATCTTCTGGAGATGCAAGACTTGGGCAGCACATTAGTTGTGTATGTTCCAGTTAAAGCCTCTCTCTTAGATGCTGGGTACAGAGTGTAAGCTTTCTTGATTTAGATCCTTCAAGGTCAAACATCTGAAAATAGCTTAAGCCTACTCCTAGGTAAGGGAACAAAAGTAGTGGTGCTCATAGGAAGATATGGTGTTTGACTTCAAATTACTCCCAGAGCTCTCTGACAGTACAAGGAGACCTGCCTAGCTAATGGGATTTATTCTTACCTTTTAGTGTAAATGTCTTTTAAAGGAGTTTTTTTTTTTTTTTTCCACCTCTAGAAATTATGTGAGCTTAGGACTACTCATTGAAATAGTCAGCAGTAGGCTATGGAGACTCAACACAGGTTTGCAAAAATAACTGCAGAGATGCTGCAGCTACCAGCTTGCTTATGACAGAACAAACTTAAATTCTATGAGATTTTACTTTTTGAATAAGATTGGTGCTATGGATTTGTAAGCAGAAAATAGTCATTTTTATTTTTTTTTTTTAACCTAAAGTGACTGTTTATCTATTAAGTTAATAAATAATGAAGTGGCACTCAGTTATGTTAATGCATCCATTTGTGAATCTGTTTTAAGGAGAAAGCTGTGGAAGTGTTTCGTGTTCTTTATATAACAGCATTGTGGAGAGCCATGAGTCCGTCCAGGATACTACCTTAGTGGTGACAGAATACAGTACAGATTTCTTTGATCAGACTTGAAGTGACTAGGGAGAGTAGGATATGCTTATGGGACACTTGTGCTTGGGAAACTGCCTCATATACAGTCATGAAACTTCTTTTTTTTTTTTTTTTTCTATAATACTGGGAACCTTTCCTGTGTTCCAACCTTGAAATCAGCATCCACTGTCTTTTGAAGACTGTGTAGAGAGAGGCTTTCTAGCAGAAGTATTGCAATATGTCATAAACAATTAACAATTTATGGTGCAGGTGAAACTATAAAAGAACATGAAAAACTGCAAGTTAATCTCTGAACACACTGGTAAATGGAGTAATGATGTAAGTGCTACATATATCAGACAGCTGATTTAATTGTAACTGAAGCGCTTATCTTGGACTTTAATATGCCTTAGGATGCTTTGTATGTCTCAGAGTGCAAGAAATGGTATTAGACACTTATATTGATTCTGTCTGAAGAACTTGAATTGTCTTGAGATGTGCATAGGGAAGTGAGGAGTATGGACCTTATACTGGCCAGTTTAGGCTACTTGTAAGGTTCTAATGCAGATACCTTAAAGTACTCTGTACCTACCTCTTTCCTATGACTTGTTTGAATATAAACTCGTAACTTTTTTTTCTACCCATTTCATTCTTCTCCTCCCCTTCCAGAGGCCTATATCATGTAGTCGTGTATGAATGAGCCCATCAGAATCTCACAGCATCCATAAAAGTACCTCTTATTTTGATGAGTCTGGCACTAGCTGACAGATGGCACTACTGTCACGTAAAATCCCTCTGTAAAACAGAGTTTTTCTTGCCACATGCTGCAGACATTTGGCATCATGCAAAATATGACCTTCAGGCATCTTATTAATGTCAGTAGGAGTACAAGAGCAAATTCTTTTCCTGGCAGATCTATCATTCATGCTAGTCTCTGAAAAATTAATCTATTAATCAAAGATTTGCTATAATTCATCCATTTCCTGGTATTAACTAGGCAATGAAATGGCACAAAAGGGCAATTTCTTCTTGAAACAGACAGCTTTATTCTGCCTGATTTTCTTGACCAGACATAAATTTGGGGGAGTAGTGACTTTCAGCTTAGGCAATAAAGTGGCTGAAGTTGAAAACTTGCAGGGTTCTGAAGGGTCACATAACTAGGGAGCATAATAAAACAATGAGATGTGTCTTCTGCATAGCTTTCAAAGTATATTGGCAGGTCACTTTTGTGTCTTGAAGTAAGCTAAATTAAAGTGCCACCTTGTAATAGTTGTTTTTTCTGAAACCAGTATTAGTGTCAGAAAAAGTAAGTTGTAAAAAAAAAAAAAAAATCTAATTTTGGGTGCTAAAAAAAAAAAATGAAAATTTGCATACTTTGTAAGGGATGAAACGCTTTGGAATCATAATAGAAGGCCTGGCATTATGATTGATGTAAACCTTAATTAGCTGTTGATAGAGTCTTAAAGCTGCCAGTACTTTAGTAGCTGCTCTGAAGTTAACTTTGACAGTGGTGAAGTCTAGGGTAAATATTTAACAAAGTGTTTTCAGGAAGGCTGGTTTTTACTACTTTTCTGCACCTCATTATAATTTTTAAAATGTCAGTGTTTTTTCTTTCAAAATGGTCACTACTAATATGGGAAAATGTTGTGTTAAAACACTGCAAAGCATTGTTGGGACAGGGTAAAGTTTTTATTTATAGCACACAATAAATGAGCATTCTGCTATTGCTGTTTTGGGATGAAGGGAAGAGTGCACATTTGATTTACATACTGTCTTGGCTGATAAATAAAAGAGAGCTTAAATGAAGTCTTTAGGTACTAGCCATTAATCCTGTCTAATTTTCCATAAAGGTCTTTGGGGCCTAGAGACCTGGCTCAACCAGTTAGTGAACATTTGATAAGCTGTTTCTTGAGCAAGAATTTGCAGCTATTTTGTTAACTGCTTTCTTCCTGACTTGCTCTAAGATGAAGCTAATTAATTTTTGGTCAGAGCTGTACTGCTTGGGTTTGTCAGAGAAAGAGAAGAAGTAGAAGCTGTTTTGATAGGTGTGAAGTAGAGGGAGAGGAGGAAAAACAAACAAACACCTTAGGTTGTAGTCCCATTTTCTATTCATAAAATAAAAACAATCTAATCTGCTTTCCTCCCTGTTTCTCAGGATGGAAATTTCTGTCCTTTATTTACAGTTGTAGCCTGTGGTTCTATGTGGTAAGCCCTTCCAAATTTAAAAAGTGACCACTTCTGTGAGCACATCTTTACCTGTGCTGGCAAGCAACCACTAACTTGTGTTACAATGGGAAGGGAAAACATTATGTTTAATAATCACTTGTCTTTTATTTATTTATTTTATTTTTTTTTCTCCCCCTCTCTCTCTGCCCTTGCCCTTTTTTTCTGCAACTGGTTTAAAATAACCCCAATGCATTCCTTACGTTGCAAAGTATTGCTATTTGGGTAGAATTTCAGGAGCTGAGGCAGATATGCAAACCTGGAGTGAGGTGATGAGGGATGGCATTGTTTTTAAATGAAAAAATAGCTGATAATTCCTTGCTGTCCACCTGTGTTACATTTTTCTTGCCTTATTCTGTCACTCCTGTGTTGTATATTGTAGATGTTTAAAAGTTCCTAGAGCTAAAAAGGGCAGTCAGGCAGAGAACAGAGGTTCTGCTGATGAAGAGTGCAGAACAATCTCAACACCAGAAGAATTGATTCTTCGGTCAAATTCGTCTTTTAAGTGGTATCTTTAACTTCTAATAAGGAGTGCATTTGTGTTTCAGTTTGACAAAATTATTTAAAAGGTCACCTAACCATGAGACTTTTCTCAGTAGGAGAGAAGGCTTGCTTAGTTTTAATATTGATTGTAGTTTCTGATAAGACTATGACATGTGGGAGCTATGATGTGTCTTTTGGAGCTGATAGGTGTTTGATGTTGTAATTCTTGAATGCCTTTGTATGAAGAAGTATTCTTTGCTGTAATTGATTTGTCTGTATAGTGACACTATTAATGTGGAAAACATGATAAAGAATGGGAAGGAAAGCTGTTATTTCACAAATAACAACATAAATAAGAATGGTAGAAATACATGTTGCAGACCAAAAGCTGATACTCGTAATCTCATATTTCCACCTTGTTTGAGCAATATACGTGCCAGGCTGTGATATTTCATTGATAGGATCTGTTCAGTGCAGCCAGGTCTCAAACCGTAAGTGTAAAATATTGATGACACTGGGGCTGTGATAAAGTTTGCTTTGTTTGTTTGCCAGGATTTAAGATTAATGTTTTTCATAGCCTTCTTAGTTTTATTCAGGAATGAAACTGGGGGAAAATTAAAAATATTTTGTTACATTCTGGGTAGTGTCTGCTTTGTGCAAGTCAATCATTTCCATGCTGTGATAAGTGTATGGTGGGTCTCTGATCTCAGAAGAATATCTCTGGATATGATAACTGACTTGAAGGGCATTATAGCACCAGAGGGTTCAGATCAAACTCAGTCTGAAAAACAAAGCATGTGTTTATAGGGTGAATTGAAGGTAATGTTGGACTCTTGAAATAGCAATAGGGGTTACCTTTTGTTTCTGCAATCTGTGCCTGAAGGACTTACTTTTAATGTCACCCATCAGTTGAAGAAAACTAGAAGCAGTTTTCATGAAGAGAATGTTGGAGTTCATTTTACCATTGAAATGTTTAGAATATGTATATGAAAATAGCTTTTTGTGCAAATCTTTATATTATGAATGGAAGATGATACTTCTAGGTACAGCATTGTCAGGCACTTATTTTGTAGTTATACACTAATGTATTTTGAAAAAAAAGGATCATGCATAGCAATGAAAAAAAAGATTTTTTTTGTAAATACAGGCTCCAGAAATACTCTTTGAAGAGTGCACATCTTGCTGTGAAAGAATTTTTACAGATTCTCAGATCCTGAGTGTAGTAGTACCGTGGCAACCTGTATCTATTCAACTTCTGTTAGTTTTAGAACAGTGTGTGGTTCTAGTGGTTTTATACTGAATGTGTACCTCAGTGATTACCCTTCTCTGGTAAGATACATCAGTTTTGCATGCTGACCGTGGACAGTTAAGTTAAACCTAGAAAACGTTTAACTACATGTTAGTAGTTAAGTCACTAGTTACGATTTACTAAGACTCCTTTTTGGCAGTTTAGTGTTCTTCCTTCTGGAAGAGGGTAAACCTTGATCAGTGTACCCCAAGTCTTTCTGATGTGGTCATTTTCTAGCAATTTTTTGGATCTTCTGTAGGTGCCTTCTTACTATTGCTAGCTTGTTTGTGTCAATATAGCACCATTTTTACTACCTATTCCCCTAACAATATGTTTATATTTCAGGGAGCTGATTCATTTGCTCACTCATCTTTCTGAAGCTCTGCATGCGGCACAACTTAAACTCATCCTAGTCATCCCTCCTGCGGTTGCAGCAGGGTGAGTATTTCTATTTATATGGCAGAGTACAGATGAGAAATACTTTCCTGTTCAATATTCAATAAATCCAATGCTTTGTTTATAGATACATGGTTTAAATGAGTAGGAAATTACTTGAGCTTGATTGGTAGTCATGTCCTCCTGCATGCAACACTGAATACTAACTATGTTTATTTGTATATAACTCCTAACTTTTGACCTCAGAATAAACTACAGAGATGCCTCTTATTGGGATGTTAGTGCAAAACATCTGATAAGAGCATTCTAGAGCACAAGAGAAGAAACAAGTGTGAAAATTAATGACTTTATGCAATCTGTTTAACTTCTTAGCAATAGTAGCATAAAAAAAAAAATCTTTCCTTGCCTCTAGGCACAATTTCAGCTATGATAGATAATGGCTTGTTCTTTAAGCAAAAAAGGCAGAGCTACTGGAAGGAATTATCTATAATGCGGCTGTGTTTGTTTATTTCTGTTTTGACTTGATAATTCATATATCCAGAAAATGCATTAGTAGAAGGATAATATTTAGAAATATTAATGATTTTGTTTGTTTGTGCAATGATTTGAATCTGATGAATATGGCTATTTTATGTTCTTCTGGTTCGATACCAGTAAGCAGTTGTTATCTTTCAGTATATGTAGCAGAGAAATACTTGCTAGGGGGAGGGGAGTACCTATGGAAGACTGGTATGTAGTTACATGGATGGAATTCCATGTAAACCGTGCAGTCCTATAAAATTGCCTAGCTTGTGTTCTGAGGAGCTTTTTATTTGTCACCCTAGACTCCCTGTTTCCACCTCAGCTACGAACTCTTGTGTTTTTACATCACATGTCATTGTACTGGTGGAGGAATATTGCCATTCTACTGCATTACAGCATTAAAAGTCCTTCAGGACATTCTCAGGACAATCCTAGACTTATGCTGGTGTTATGTTACTTTTTCTCTAAACTTTATGTGGCTGGTTCCCTTTTCTTCCCTGTGCTCTTTATTTTTTGTTCCATGTCTGAATACACAGCCTATATGCTGTGTTTGGAAGCTTGTTACACTCCAAAACATATAATACACTGTGTAAGTGGAGCCATGAACTTACTGACTTATTGTTAGTTTGGTTAATATTTTAGCTGTTTAATAGTCTAAGCTATCTAATACAGAAAAGTCTTAATATAATTGTTAGTTTAGCTGTCTTCCTGCTTTCTACCACTTCTGGTATTCTTCCAGTGTTACTCTTGGTCGTAGGGTTGCATTGCAGTATTCCTCAAGCAGAAGTCATCAATATCTTGAGGATATTGATGGAACAATCTTGAGGAACAGTGTGACACTCATGGCAGTCATGAGTCATTTCTTCCCACTTGATGCTGAGGTCTGCTTGGAGATCTTTTACCTGTCATTTTGTCGTAAAAGTTTACTTTCTTTTCATTGATTCCTAGCTGAAGGTTGAAGAGTAGCCTGTCTTGACCTAAACCTTTGCTCATAAAGGGCTACTGGTTGTTGTACAGTGTCTTTAGGTCTGTCAGCCCTTTCCCACGTGTAATAATTCATAGCTTTATCCCACAGATGAGACAATCACTTCAGCACTAGGCAACTGTAAAGTTAAATCCAGTTTAGACCAAGACTAGATGTTTTTGTAGCTGAACCACAAGTTTTGACTATCACCGTATGAAGTGCTAGCATACTTCCATTAATTCAAAGTGTTTGATGTAGTGTGGTATTAAAGCATCATACAAAAGAGCAACAACCCCAAAGCTTATTTAAAAATACAGACATGGATATTAAATCCTGGCTCACAGGATGACCTTTGTGACATTGGCAGACCATGAATAATTTCTTCCAGATTTTTCTGGAAAATTTGGGGACTGTATGCCTTAACCTCACATGCATGCTGAGTTATGATAATAAAAATGTTTTGAGATCCCTTTTGCATTGGTTAAGTGAAAAATAATGATAAATAACTAGGTCTTCACTTCTGTCTATGGCTTAGTCCATTCTGTCTTGCTGGAATAAAATTCCTTCCCAACCTTTCTTCATCTTAATTAATGGTTCTTTTTTTTTAAAAGACACTTTCTGTTGCTGTTAATTGTAGTTTCACAAAAAGTAAAGAAGAACACTTAAAATATTTTACTAAAACACTTAATCACTTCATCACACCTACTTTTTAAAATCATTTCATCACACCTACTTTTTAAGGCTCTGGCAGAACTTCAATAATTACAGTAAATAGTGAAGTGCAATCACTCCTTTCGGTGGTGGGGAGAAGGCAGAGAAAAATTACAAACCATCAAATGCCTGTTGGTGATTGTACCTATTGTCATTAGCAGGTTCAGCCTAACATCCAGAGGGATTCAAGTCTGCTTTTCCTTTAGTTACATGGATTTCTATGGTCTGTATTTTTTAGAGCCTGAAACGGGAAACTGAAGGCACCACATATGTCTTCTAGGTTCTATAAAGCCATTTTGCCTTGACCAGCTTTTGCTTTATGTACAGTAACTAGTTATGTCTTTCAGGACTGCTTAGTGAGTTTTGGACTGTGTGTTGCTATTGCTGCTACTGCTGTTGTGAATATTCAAATGTGCTACCCATTTACTCAAGAAATTGTGTTCAGCAATTAAGGGGAAAGTCCTAAAAGATACACAATGTGTGAGAATGCTTTAAAGTTTAGAAATGTGTTGGTTTTATTGATATCCACAAGCAGAATCCTGAAAACTTGTTTCTGCCTGCCCTTGCTTTTAGATAGCAGATGTACTTGAAAACTTAGCTTTATAGGATAACGAGGCTTCTACTGAAATGTGCTTTCCATTGGGTATTAAATATCTCATGTTATCAGATTCTTTGAAAATCACTTTGGATTTCAACACTTAGACATGATTGAAAGTGCTTTAATGCATTTTTTTATCCTTTATTTGTTGGAATCACTATAGACTGTTAATCAAAAATACGGCAAAAGGCAGAGAAGTACCATCAAGAATCATATAATATTTTAAAGTTCAGTAGCTGGCAAAAGACTGATAAAGGAGACATGAGCTGTATGTCAATTACCCTTCCCAGCTAGGATCTTAGGGGCTGAAGTATTGTTTCTTTTGTGTTCTACCTTGACTAATATTTAAAGAGAAAGCATAGTAAAATGTAAGCTGTTTATTTAGGAATTTGTTATTTATACTTCTTTGATAACTTTTAAGATGAAAACAGTCTGACAGGCAGCACTATCTGAAAAGAGACACTTTTAAAAGCTAGAAATACTGTTTTGTTTAGGCAAAAAGTCTGAAAAATGCAGCCTTGTGAATGAGATCAATTGTATGATGCAGGAAGGGAGCCTACTGGATTGTCTATTTAACTTCGCAAAGATAGCTCTTGCTGATAACCTATGCCAAGTGAGAATGAATCCCCTACCTGAAGCTTGTGTTTATAACTCAGGGATTCTGGAAAGTTTTTGCCCTTTGTTTTACTTGAAGTTTTAGGCTCAGGGAAAAACTCTCTTGAAGGAAAAAAAAAAGTGCACATCACTTCTTTTAAATGTTTACAGCATGTGCCAGCAGAACTATCTGTGGACAAATCTGAAGGTGGGAATGTATGTAGTGGAACCAGGAGTCTCTTCAGTGAGTTTGCTGCCAGAGAAAATTTATATGGAGCTATCATACTGGCAAACAGATTAGGATAGCTAGTATTTTTCCCATGTAATCTTCAGGAATTGTATGGTTTTCCTGTAAACGTATGTGACTCGTAAGGAAAACAGCAAGAACCAAAATCATGATGTAAATAAAGAGTACATGCTCCTCTTTGGGATGATAGGCTTGCTATCACACTAGTCAAAGGAGAGACAGTAGGATTACTGAATTATGTAAATGGTTGCTAGTGCAGATGGTTTGCAGAAGACTTCAAGCCTGTCTTTCAACAGATTGCCTCAAAATGTTAGGGAGTGTTAAAGCTTCTAGTGTACATGGGTGTACATATAAACTATGGGAATACTGTATCAAACAGCAGTGAGTGGCCGGATGTGTTCTCCCTGTTAATCACCAAATAATTGGCAATGTTGGTAACTCAATTTGTGCTGACTAATCCTGGGCTTGATAAAATTCCTGGCCTAAGTATATGGAACTTAGCACTGGTTTTAACATATTTATAATATATATGTTTAATTTTAGTGATGGAACTGATTCAGTGATTAATATACTGCAGTAACTATACTGATGAAAGCTTTGTATGGATGTTTTAATGTTGGTACCACAAGTCTCTCTCTGAATAAGGTAACTGTGTTTGGAGTGAACTACATTATGCTTGCTATCTTGTTATGTGATGGTACTAGTTTCTTTTTTGTTATTTTTTTTTCTTTCTATTGGAGACTAGCCTTAAAAAAGAAAAAAAAAAAAAGGGCAGACAAATATAAGTTTTGCTTAGGGGTTAAAGAAGCCATTGAAACAAAGAATGTTGGGAAAGGAAACCTGATATTTGGCTGTGTCTGTAAATCAAAGGAATAGTAGTTATTTCTGTTTCTTACTGCTTATATGCTTTAGGATAAGCAAAAAGTCAGGCTTTGAATCTGAATAGTAGTTATTGCTTGCAAGTTAACTGAATTTTATCTGACTCGATAATTATATATTTTGCTCAGGTTTAGTAATGGTTTTATGCTTAGTGGTTCCCAGTTGCTTGGAAGGAAAAGAATAAGTAAAGAAAAATCTTAAGTTTTTTAGATGTCATGTTATCAGGAAGAATATCAATAATTCTGCTGTTTCCTGAGGGAGAGCAAAGGCAGACAAAAGCTTGCAGGAGCTGCAGATAGGCTGTTGTCTTTCTATTGGTTGTATAACTAGGGCATTTCTGGCTTTTGTAGTTTATTACCCATATTGAACATATGGCACAACAATGTCAAGGATCAGCTTTGTAGACATTAAGTCATTAAAACCTGTAATTTCCACGAAACGTAGTGTTAAATAACTTGGTATTTGCAGACATGTTGTTAGTGGTCGCTTGCTTGCATGTTTATTGTCCCCCGAGGTAGAGTTCTTTGCACAAACTAGCAATAGAAATGGCATGGGCTGTATCAGTGACTATAATATAACACTATACTCTTTAGCTGCATATTGATGGTTAAGATGCACACCAAGTAGTTCATATCCTATGTGACGGACATTGTTTTACAGCACCTGCCAGCAGGCAAATACAAGGCAGTAGCTGCTTCTTAAATAGCAAATGATTCTTTATCTTTTTTGTCTTTTTAAACGAAGATTATACTTAATATACTAAAAAATCGTGTTGCCATGCTTTGAATGTATAATAAAGCCACAGAACACCCTGTTACTTTCTTGAAGATGCTTCCAGTTACAGACAGAGCATCAGTACAGATACTGTTAAAGTATCAGTTATTGCTTTTATGGAGAAAGAAGTTGATTTAAAATCTGTAAATTTTTGAGTTTTAGATGTATATATTCTAGGAATTAAAATGCTGTGGAAGAAAAAAAATCTAAAAATAGATTGTTGCAATTGTTCAAGAAACCCCAAATTATCTGAGGGAGCATTCATATGGTCTCATAAATAGTATTAGTATGCTAGACTTGTTATAATTAATGAAATCTTAGTTTAAATATTACTATATAAGGTAGCAGGTGTTCCAACCCATGTCTTAATAACAGGCTTTCAGAGCAAAGCAGAGGTCATTGAGCAGTGTGTTTTCATTTAGCCTTAGGGGACATGGTAGTTAGGATTATTGACAAGAATGATGCACGTTGTGAACAAGTCATTGAAGCTTTCACTTCCCTTTGAAGAAAGTTCCTGAACATGCTATTACTGAGAAATTACACACAGTTTGCTGTCGGTGTATTGTGATACATGCCTCTAGTCTATCAAAGTAGTATTTAAATTAAACATACTTGTCTCCAACATACTCCTAACCACAGTTTTCAGATCTGGAAGCATTAGTGTATGTGTGAGGCGTGTTCCTCTGTTGCCTCTAAAACAAAAGTTCTCTGTATGAATTTGACTTAAGTGCCCAGCTATCTCAAAATAGTGCAACCTGCAGGCAGGTTGGGATGACATTTCAAATGGGGGACCCATTAGCAAGCATTAAATGAACTAAATAAAACAGGATCTCTTTAATATTTTACAAGGGTCATATTTTCTAGACCTTGGGTCATTCTTGTGCTTTTCTGGAGGTTCTTTAACCCTCCTATGTCTTTCTTAAAGTATAACCACATGAACAGGAGAGTATTTCAGCTATGGCCCTTGAATTTTCCAGGCAGAAACTTGTGCATATGCTATAAAGCAGAATGCATTGCTATGCTACTGCCTGTGCATAGCAAGTTCAAGGCATCCAGTGTTGGACATGTTGCTGTATGAAGTATAAAATCAGAACGCAGACCTGTACTGGAAGAGGATCTGATAGTTACAAAATACCAAATCACCACTGTTGCATGATATAGGAAAAGGAATAGCTCCCCTTCAGAAACTCTGGACAGGGCGCATTCACCATGAGGAAGGCAAAGGTAATTAATCTGATCTCCTCAGTGCTAGGGAGGTTTCGTATGTAAAACTGAGCCTAGGTGTCATATTTAGAGAAGGGTATAGAAAAAAAAGTATATTAAAAAGAGGAAGAAAGTATCAGGAGACATAATGAGTCTTCAAAGGGGCTTCAAAGTTATACAGGGGCTGTATAAATGACAGTGATAAATTGTTCTTTAATCAGCTTGGAAGAAAAGGACAAAATACTCTTCCTGTGTGATAAAAGAGTCATAGTTCAGTACTAGAAAAAAACTTTGGATGCCAAAACACTATAAAAACACCTAAAAATCTGTCATCTCCTTATCTGAAGCATTTTTAAAAACAGGTTAAACAAACTGTGAGTCATGATTGCTTGAATAATTCTCAGTCCTTCTTTTGGGCAGATGATTAGATTATAGTTGGAGGTTCTTAAGACTTAGCAAAACTAATGTTTTTCCATACGCATTTCAAACTTGGTGTGCCACATCTAGGTGGCAGTCCATGAGTATCTGCTCAAGGAAAAAGGGGAGAGCAGCACTTGTATTCATTTCCATGGGTGTCAGTGTTAATCCTCCACAAATGCCTGTTCTGTAGAGTACCACAAGGAAGCTCTGTTGTGCAACTTTCTCTGTGGGAGGGGGGAGCAAATGATTATTACACCTTCCCCAGTTTTTCTTGCAGTGGCAGAGCTCTGGGTTGCTCCCTATGCTGTTATGCAGGTGTTACACCTGGGACTTGGACTAGCTTGGGATTTTTTTTTTTAATGGCTGCTTTTCTAGGCTTTGTTAAGCCTCCTAACATTTGAGGGAAGCCAGAAATATAGAGAAATTTTAATCTGAGTTGTGATTTTAAAAAAAAGTGGTTGTGGTGGGGGGAACACACCAAAGGAAAAGAGGCAGTTGAAGATATTCATGTTAGTTTGGTATCCTGTTCTTAAATTGAGATTTTACATGTATACTTTTAGCCTCACTGAATTAAAATGATGATTCCAAAATCATGTCTAAAGCTTTGAAGAGGTTACATTTATAATCTGATTTGAGGTTTTCAGTTATCTTTAAATAACAAAACATGCCTACTATAAAGCATTTTTTGGCAGATACTATGTTGTCTTTCCTCCCTCCTCTGAACAGTTTATCACATCTGTATGTTAAGCCCAGAACCTTAGTGTCTTTTTTGCTTCCAATTCACTCCCAGCTAAGTGCAGTTATGTCTCAACCATCTCAACCAGTTTTTAACTGCTGCTGCTTACTGATGATAATTTCTTGTTTGATTAAAAAAAAAAAATCAAAAATCAAGGACTCTTTGCATTTCAAAGTCGGAAGACTTAACATTTGCTAGCTCATTTGTGGTATGCTGAGGTTAAATATTTTTGAAATACTATATTTTTTGAAAACAATGAGACGTTGTCGGGGAATATATGTTTTACAGATGCATTAGGAGGTGAGGGATTTTCAGGAAGTCTGAAAATAACTCAGGATCAATTACTTTATCACCATTCTTGGAGCAGGGAGTTTATAAAGTCTTCAGTGTTTTACTATGATTCAGGTGTTTTCTCTTTTGCTCCAGTGTGCTTTGGATTTAAGTCATCAAAGAGAATGCCTTTTATATCCAAACGGCAGTTAGTTTTAATTTGACAATCTTCATTGCGGTATGCTTGCTGTTAGAAGAAATGGATCTGTTGACATTCCTGAACAGTCAGGAAGACTGCTCTAAAGTGCTTTTGTTTTAGTTCTGTCTTTGTAGAGGAGAGCATACAGGGGTGAATCTGAATTTCCATATTTTTTACCCTGAAAAGATTCATCTTTTTCTCTGGAAAATTTGAAATTGCATTCTTCATTCATTGAACAATAAGTCTTGCTATGGCAATGTGAATGCATGAAATTAATCTGACTTTTTTTTTAGGAGATCCCCATGGAAGCAACAGAAGACCTTTATTTTAGTTCACATTTTTATATTTTTGAAAATATTCCTGTTTTTCTTCACTGGCTTTCAATGCAAATATGTGGGTCATAGTTCTCATTCTCTAACTGGTCAAGAGTTATTACTGCTTTTGTCAATTTATCCTTTTGTGTATATGCATCTGTTTATCACAGGAATTTAAATGATTGTGCATTATTATACAGACACTTCTTGTAAATGAATATACTCTGCATCTAGGTATAAATTTCTCAGCATCAGTAAAAAGTTTAATTGGAGAGAGTTTCAACTTAAGCTGTAGCACTTAGCTGTTGCTTCATGCATATGCTTCTTGGAAGTTGTGAAAGAGGTTACAAAATTTATCATTGAACATTGCTCATGCTGTAAATTGGCTTAATCTCCTGTTCTGCATGTTGCTTTACTGAAAACCACCTGTTGATTAATTCAGTGTCTTCAACCATCATAAACACCTTTGACAATGTTGGGTGGTGACTCCTGGCCCCTCAAAAGATCAGATACTTGGAATTAGAGATTTACAATTTATTTATAAACAGTTTATCAACTCTGTATCCCATGTTTGCAGACCTCTGTGGATTTTTGATTTTTTTGCCTACAAAAAGATTTTTGCCTTTTGAGGATTTTTACATGAGAAAGGAAAGGTGTAGTAATCTCTTTAGGAATGGAGAAACTGTAGTTATGGCAAAATAAGGCATTGCTTTGTTAAAAATGACCCTTCTGGTGGAGTAGGAAGGGGGGATAAACCCTTTTTAGAGCAGTCTTCTCTCTGCTTTGCCTCCTGTTCATGAAGAGATCTTAATGTATGAAAGGGTTTTCCTCCTTTGGAACACTGGCTTTCTGACTGTTCGCAGTAGGTATCTGTTTCTTTGTGATCTGCATTTGTTGTGGTAATTCATTGTCTCTTATACTTCACTATAAAATTTATGAATCAAGATCCAGCTTTATGTAAGGGGAATCTTAGAATTGTTTTGGAATTAAACTGTCTAAAAGGAATATAAAATGAGTTTGGGAGATGGGGGAGAGATCCCAAATTTTTGAAGCAAATTGTCTTTTTAAGATATTCTTGTTAAAATTTAAATTATTACCATCTTTGTGCCAAACTTAGTATCTCTTAAGATAAATGCAAGAAGAAAATAGTCCAATAATACACATTTGTCAGAACTTCCAGGGAAAGTTAGACCAGTTGTTAAGCAGCTGGGTCCAGAGATGGCTGAAAATTAGGGCTTGAAAATTGTCAAAACATCCTGCAAAGCAGAAGTTAAGAGCTTCATGTCCTTCCGTGGATTGTGCTGTAATGTTATTTTATTACCTGGTGGTTTGTAACCATCTGTAACTTGCTAATGAAACAAGTGCAGTTAAATTTGTAACTGTCGTCTTTTTTTTTTTTTTTTTTCTTTTTTTAGGGTCTAGGTTTTAAGAGATTAAAGCTACTGCAATCTTGGCAAATAATCCATTGGCAAATAATTCATCGTTAGTCCTCATTGGTTTCATGAAATGCACGCTAGTTGTGCTTTTGTTGCTTTCATTTGAAAGTCTCAGGAACCCAAGTGACTTGTCTCTCTTCAAATTTTTGAATGTACTATATGCTTCTCGCTCAAAATACTGCAAGCGTTCCTAGCGTTAGGTGTTCATGTTTGAATGTGTAAAATTATAAAAAAAAAAAGTCCGCAGCCTTCTCTAACATAAGTTACAGATTCACTAGGTATGTACTGTCAGTTTTTTCAGTCTTTAAACTTTTACCTGTCCAAAATTATTTTTTCAGCTCTTCAGTTAGTCTCTTTTTCTGGATGCAGAATACATTGCAGATGTGAAGGAGTGTCTTAAGTAGCTTCAGCCCTTTCTTTCTAGAGTTGCTGTGCACTGAAAGTAACCAGAATCTATTTATTACTCCTATTTAAAACTTTTTTTAGGTAGTAGTGAAAATCAGTTCAATTCTGCTGCTGTGCATTTTGGGAAAGATGGATGGCGGGGAAAAGAGCTGAAGCTCATTAGCAGCTGTTTTCCCCTTTTTTACTTTGCACTTCTGCATGGTAAGTGGGAAACCTATGTGATAGGAAGTTGTTTGCTAATCTCACAGTTTCCTGACTAAAAGGATGCCACAACCAACAGGTATTTTGCATATGTGGCAAAGGATATGGGTGATTTAGTCTCATCTGTCATCTCTCAAAGTTGTTGCTGTCACAAATACAATTGCCCTACTGTAACTTTGTATATATGAAATGGTTTACTTCTGGGTCTACTATTTTAGCATGTGTACCACTTTTCTTAGACACAAGCTTGTCAGGATATAGAGGGTACACTGGTATATCAAGAGATTTTTGAAATTGGGCTTAGTGCATAAAATTCACCATTGGAGAAGGCATAGAGATGATTCTCAAGTGGGCCGTATAGTCTAGCTGCCTAGCATATTAGTTTTTATGGCATACTACAGAACCTGTAAAATGCACACGATGGTTCACAGAAATCAGACTGAGATATGAGTCTGTATTGAGGAGAATGGAAACTGGGTAAGAAATGACTACTTGCAGGTGAATGTTACAAGACTTGAAGTGTAGATCTGCCAGTCAGGTCTCTTTACAGATTGGGTTCTCTTGGAGCAAATTTGGATGCTTGTTAATAATCTCAGCTACATCTGTGCGTGTTGTTGTTTGTTTTTTTTTCTCTGTACTAACTTCCCCCGTGTTTGCTGCTGTCTGTTGGGCTGCCAGCTCAGTACAGCATGGCTCTAACTGCAGTTGTCAAAAGTTCAGTGTGTTTTGTATAGGACTTAAGGAGGCCTTGAGAGGAACAATGCTCAGAAGTAAGTGGCTTTTTAAAGGTTATGTTTCACTCTATAAAATGAATGCAGCCATACTCTAGCTGCACTCCCATGTGTTGAAACAGATATGTGGCATCTTTTGAATTCTCATTAGGAAGGATTGTTAAAATTTGTAGGTCAACCAACACAGGACAGAGGGATGGTGGAATGTTTTCCTCCCCATGCCTAGCACTTGCAGTCCTATCAAGTCTGAGCCAGAAGCCTTGGAAGAATTCGTGCATAAGTTTCAGTGTGATGTTGGAAAATTCTGCTAAAAATAAATTAGTATTTAATTTTTGCAAGGAGGAATTAGCCTACATCTGCTGTGTTAGTGTTTTTTAAATCAAACTCGTATTCTCCCTGGTACAGGCTTGTTTTGCATGATATTCTGCTGTTGGAGCATGACTTGCCTGGGCATTAAGTCTTGGCATCAGAGGCGCTGAAATAGTTTGGAAATTAAGAGAACCAAATGGTGACACAGTGGATGTTCATTTGTGCATAGTCTTGCTTAAATGACTCCTCTAAGGAGATTGAAGTAGAGGGGACAGCAGTGAGAGCACTTGACCTCTGCATAGAGGGAAACAGTAAATACAGTAGCAAGCAGTGTAAGACAATTTCTTTGCTATTCAGGCTGTCTGGTGTCAGACAGATGCTATTTTTTCACATAAATTTCACATATATATTTAAGTTATTCAAAAAATAGTGTAAACAGTGCATACTGACCTGCCAGAATGCCTTGGCGCTGACCTGGAATAGTTTCTGGAAGAAGAGAAAGCAGTTTCCAGGTTTGTTTGTCCCTAAGTGTCAGATAGGGGATGTTATGCTTTCTGTTGAGGACAGATAATTGGTAGCACTTTCTCCTGCTTGACTTCTGCTACTGATTTAAACCAGATGGGCCACAGGTAATTAGTTTGGCTTCATAAAAACACTGACTACTCCAGGACAAGAATAGATCCTATATTTCTCCCTATTTGGAGACTGGGTAATGCAAAGGCTACTGCTGGCATGGGATATGTGTATTAAGGAAATGCCAGCTGTTAATGTTTTGCAAAAGATTCATTTAGTACATGAATACAGTTTGGTTTTCTGATCAGAGTGCAGTAATTTTTTACTTGTCGGTTATTTACACTCCTTTGGAGATGTGAAAATTTCATATTTTGTGGAGTGACTACTCCTAGTACTTTCTCAATGTGGATCTAAAGTACTTGGTTGAAATATTCTTAACTGACAAGTTGCCTGGACCTTGTGTATGAATGGTTGCTTTTTTAATAGTTACCCTGATCTAATTTGAGAAATTGGTAAAGAAGTTCTTGCTGTTAAGAAATTTTGAGCAAGATCTGGAATGCTAATAACAGCAGGGAAAATAAGACTTATGCTTGTCCTAGGAAGCACTTGATTGAGGTATTTTTGAATTTGGAATTGTGAGCTTTTCAGTCAACAGCTGACAGCCACTGTCTCTGAAGACATCTGAATATTAAAATTTCCCTCATAAAATTACTGCTACAGTGGAAAGCAGGGAAAGCAGCAGCGTTTGAGTTTTGTTCTTCTGAATGTAAGCAAGCTACTAATCTGAAAATAGAAAATAGTATTGAAGGATGCTTTTTTCTAAGGTAAAATAAGATGTGACTAAGATGCTTCTGATAAAGACCAAGGTAATCTTAAAACCTCTACAACTCCACCAATGAATTTGTTGCCATAATGTCTTTAGGCTATCTGTACCATTAATATGTTCTTCCTCATTTCTAATATGGGGCTCTGTGTGTTTTAAAGCCATTTTTTGTCCTCTCTCAGATGTGGAGATTACTGTATGTAGTCTGCCTCCAGTTAGACAAGACTGAGACTTGGTGTGTATCACAGCTGATGGTCTGAATTAAGAAGATTGTAGTCTTTCCACTTAGTCTGTATATTAACAAACTTATAGATAATGTAGGGGCAGGCCCTGCTCAGAGGTGCGTGTAATATGGGACTTTTTCAGAAGCTGATAAAATGATTTTGACATAGGGAGTCTTATTGTTAACATAAGATGCTTAACTGTGATATCTAAATTTTAGGACAAGTTGTGCATCCTTACATGGTTATTCATTCATTGGTTTACCAGGTCTTGCTCTTCCTTTCTTTCATACCTGTGAACAGAAGTTATCCTGTGCAAAGTATTCTGAAAATTCTGCTAAATTATAGTCTAGAATGTGATCTCCATACATGAACAGACAAGACTGCTCACACTGCATTTGCAGCAAATTCATAGCAATCAAGAGAGAGAAAAAAATAGATGCAGAATAGTATTAAGATAGGTTTGCTACTCTTTATTTCTAAATATTCAGTTATCTAAATGTCACACTAATGAATGAAAGGTAACTTTGCCCAGGAGAGTGATCTTGCCTCTGGTGTTGATGCTTTTACCATTGAAGAGTGAGTCTAGTCAATAAAGCTAGAAGGGCTCCAGCAGTTAATTGTCCAGTATTTCGTTGTGAGGCTAGGAAGGGCAACACTGAATATGAAAGCTGTATCCATTTACTAACACTTTCCAAAATACATGTGGTGCAGTTTTGTTTATATGTGATGGTCTCCCAGGCTAAGTGGCTTGTAGTGGTCAACTTCTTGTTCAAAAGGCAAGTTCCGCCCTCCCATTCCTTGAAACTGAAAAAGCCGTTGTGAAATGGCTGACCTTTATGAAATTGAACCAGGAAACTGGAAGTTAATTTGGTTTAAAATTAATGTAAACCAGTTTCTCATTCTTGTCCTTTTTATAAGCTTGTCGTTCTCAATCCTGTTTGTGTTCTTACTAATGTAATTGTGTATACATGCATGTTAATTGTTTCTTGCCTGCAAAGATGCAGTTACCAGTAAATTAGACACAGTTAGACAGTATTTCAATATAAACAATTTGCTTATATCTGTACTGCAGCCAATGTGTAGGCAGTGTAAAGGACCATTTTCCTGTGGTAGCAGTTGTACATTTTAAACATAGAGAAAGGAAGAAAATTCATAAACCAAAGGATGCTTAACAAGTCAGTTTTGTAAAGCAAAGGTAAAAGTGCTGCTTGTGGCTGGACTTGTTCATGCTGAGCTGCAGTGGTTTCTAATAGAGGAAAATACAAAAGCTACCTTTCAGATTAGATTTTCTTTAAACTTTCCCTCCATCTAACTTCTACCCAATGTCTCTTATTGAGAAGAAAACATGAAGAAAGCAAATGTAGAGGAGGCAAGTGTAGAGTAATTTTACAGCTTGTAGGTTTTTTTTGGGGGAGCACTATTTTTGGTTAATGTTCTTTCAGTTTTCTGACACAACATCTTCCACTCTCTTAGGGCCTTTCTATGAGTTTTTGTATAATAGCATGTGTTGGGAACCTGTGAATCCAGACTATCCTGGTCTCCAGCTGATGTTATCTTGCACAAACCACGCAGTATGAAATGCAGTGCAAGTGCTTTTCACTTGAATAATTATATTGGGATTTTCAGGCTGTTCCAACTCCTTAGAAATGAACTGTTAATGTTTTTTTTTTCCCCTTTATCAGAATTCTCCTTTTTCATTTGCGCAGTATTTAAAAATTTTTATCTGATAGGATGAAGTTTCTCTGGCTTGTTCGTTACTAATAAGGTAGTTTGTATTGCATAAGTGTGGTTTAGAGATACTAAGAACATGGGCATCAGTTGAGAGGGAAAGGAACCTCCTTTAGCCTCTCTTGCATGTCTCAAAACTTTTTGCCTGTAAAATCGGGAGTGTTCTGAAGGAGAATTAGACCAAAAGCCAGGACAGGAAGAGTCTCTCAGACAGTGATGATTTAACTAGTTTTATGGCATTTCCTTTCAATTTGATTGCCTTTTCCATCTTAAGAGGAATGGAACTTGCATACAGAGTGTAAACAAGGAAAGAAATGCCTACTAACATGAAATTGGTGGTGTTTTTCTCTCACAGTAGTCTGCCTTCAAAATTATGGTTCAGTGAACCAACAATTCTCGTTTTGCAATGCACAGTCCCTTTTGTGTTGTAGTGGTCTGGGTGTGCAGACCACAGAATCAGGTAGTGTGAGCAGTAGCTCAAATGAGATTTGGGGCATATCGTGATACACAACTCTTGCACTCTTGAAAACTTTTTCCCTTAGGAAAGGCAAAAGAAGGCTATGTTACAGGTTATGTGAGCTTATTTGAATACTAAGCATGCATATTTTCTGAAATGCTTACTGAGTAGCATGCATGTCTGTCTGTAAAGGCCTTGATGTATTGGCTGCAAGGATATTCTTGATGAGGGAGAGAGGTCAAAGATGGAATTCATGCTGTGCTACTTTAAAATCTTCACCCGACTGCCTGGAATTCAGTCTACCCCATACATTAAATCTCTTATCTGTCTGAAAATCTTCTTGCTTAAGCATTCAGCACGGTTATGTGTTTTTTTTTTACAGTAAAAATAGATTTAATAATTATTGTTCACGACTCAAAACAGCAGAATTGTGTCAAGGTCCTGGTGTTGACTTGCCTGCTTCATGCACTGCTACTGCAAGTACTGGTTAGTTCTGTTGTTATCCTGAAGAAAACAAGATGTTTGTCAGTTGTAATCAGTTGGCCAGTTTCAAATGAAATTAGTATAGACATACAATTCTTAATAGCCAGGCCTGTGCTACTTCATGAGAAAAATAAGTCCAGATGGACAGATGAAGAGCTGTCTTTCCCTAAGACCCGTCAATGAGAAGGTATTGTAAACGGAGAAAGTTTCAAAGACACCAGAGAATCCAGCTGCAAAACATTCATGGGAAATTAAGCTTCATAATTCTGTTGGTCACAGAACTACTTCTTAAATACTACTAGTGGAGGAGCTCCTTGTGCGAGCTGTGTGAGCTCCAAAATTTTGGTTAATTATATGGGGTAGTTACAGATGTGACAAGAACACTTTCCGTGGAATTAAAATGGTTTAGATTTTTAGCTTGCTTATGCATTTGAATACCTTAGTATTGATGCCTACAACTGCATGATTCACTGAATAGAAGTTTTAGCTCTTTCTTGTATTTGATGTAGAACTGACTGCATAAACAAAGAAACAGTGAATTTGTAATCAGTGATCATGAACTTAATAAATTCAGTGGTCTGCATTCATAAAATGTAATAGTATTATACTTTAGTGAAGCTAACTGTGAGGAACCATGCAATCCAATAGCTGATGGTAAAGGAAGACGAGGGGGGAGATTTGCAAAAAGCTACAATATATACAGCAAACAAATACACAAAAATTAGTTACCTTTCTAAAGGATCATTCAAAGATGTGAAGATATAAGAGAAAAATCTGTTCTAGAAAGGAGAGGGAAGGTGAGGACAAGAATGTAACTCAAAGTCACAGGGAATCAGTTACAAGACTTTTTCTGATTATCTTATCTCATTTGGAAGTAATCATAGTGAGACAAGAAGTAATTGAGAATGTAGATTCATTTGAAAACAAATGAAAGTGACTTACATTGTTGAGATACTGGACTGTTTTTTTTCAGTCTTTCAGTATGAAAGACTACAAAGTCAAAACCTCCTAGAAATACTTGTCAGTGAAGCACTAATGAGAATTGTGGTACAGATGGCCCTATGCTACCTAGAAGGTGCAACTAACAGTCTTTCTAGACTTTGAAATGCCTTGCACTTGAGAAGCTGCAGAACTCTAGAAAAGGGGCCATGTAATTGAACTGTCTATACAGAAATTCCAAGGAAAATAGGTGGTTTCTTCTGTGATGTTGACATCCATATAACAATTTCTCTGTATGTGTAGGGCTGTACATATACGTAAGGGTATATATATATATAAGTATACATATACATGCACAGAATATATGCATATATATTTATGTAGAAATCTTTCATCAGAAGAAATACTGATAAATAAAAAAGAGTATATGCAAGTAAAACCCTTGCTCTCAGGAGAACATTTTTTTCTAACATAAATTTGAGTCAGGAGCCTAGGAGGAGGGGGGAAGAATAAATAAAAACACATCTTAACAAAGTAAAGGAACTGCTTTAGTCAAGTGAAAAGGGACTTAGCTAAGAACGGAAATAAATGAATACTGGTTCATGTATAAAAGGTTTCAGTAGGAATTCTTTCAGCAGAAAAATCAGCCAAGGAAATATCTCTTAAAAGCACATGGTAGAATCTTTATCACCTCTCTAGGAGATGGGGTGGATTGAAGCAAATGTATTGTCATACCTCAAAGATAAAGCAAACGAAACAGTTCAGAGATCAGGGTTAATGCCATAAAAAGAGATTTTCAAGATCTCAGGTAATCCATTTTTCATATTATTCAGTTGTGAAAAGCTGCCTTTTGTGTCTTCAGAGCTATGATGGTGAGCAGATTAAATGACCACAATTTTAGTCATCTAACAACTTAATAACAAGCTGTCTTTACTATGTATATTGTATTTTAGTGATAAATAGTCACAGAGTCTTTACCTCTTCACTGAATATTTTAGAAACATTGTTCATGGCATAGGAGAATGGCAGGCTTTTGGCTAAGACTTGAACTTCTATTTTCTTGGATTTCTTCTTCATGTCTTGGGCCAAGTGTCTTTACTTTCTCTGTATTGGCTTTTGCAGCTACATACTCAGTAGCATATACCTACCTTTGAATTGACTTTAAGATTAATTTAAGTATCGGAATGACTGGAAACCCTCAAATTAGAGGCAAAATCACCATGCAAAAATCTTTTTTTTGTTTTGCTTTTTATTTATTTATTCATAAGCGCTAGTTCTCTTGAATTAGAATTGTTCCATAAGGCAAGATTCTGAGAATCCTTTTTCTTATCGGCAGGCAGTTTTCCAAACGATTTGTCTAGCACAGAATTGACTGATACTGATTGAACTGGAGGGAGATGTTTGCTTTTTAAGAGCAGTGGTATTTTATTCCTTCCATGATTGACAAAGTTTATTTTGGAGAAAGCGAAATGCAGTATCCATTTTAACTTGATTTTGTTCTGATTCTTTGGCAATATCTGTGAAAGGTTGATGTAGAGGGCAAGCTGCTTGTCAGAGTTTCATTAAAATATTACCCTGTTTAATTTGTAATCTAACTTGACGTAATATCTAATGCATAATATGATTACTTTGTATACATTTCCCCTCAGAGTAATCAAAATCAATTTATGGAAAATGTATTTTGCTGGAGTTTGATTTGGGGGAATTGCTTTGCCTATGGGCATCCAGGTTACCATTATATAGTTTTGAAGATGTCCTTCATGATCATCTTGTAGAATAGTTGTAATCTGCAATTGCAATAGATGACAAGCAGATAACTACAAAAAAAAAGCCCAGTGATGAGTTCCAGAAGAAGACTTGTGTTTACAATTTATATGTGAAAGGAAGGAAGGATATTTTTCAGAAGGAAAGGTATTGCTTAGGTATTGTTTTACTGCTTAATATGGCAAGTAAATCACTGATTCTGAAAACCTGAAAATGCCAGAGCACTACTATACCTCATACGTATTAGAGCTAAGTAAACCAATGCGTATATGGTCAAGTTGACCTTGCTTGCTGATGTCATTCATGCTTAGCTCCCTTATAACACAACAGACACATTAAATGACTTATTTTGGAACACCTCAAAACCTAAAGTCTATTAACTTCTTTCCTAATGTGATGGAACAGAGAGTGTCCTTGTAAACCTGTAAGTGGATGCTGTTATGCTCTGCTGATTCATTCATATCCATTCAGCTAACATTGTTGGAGGTGGAATTTAAACACTGATCCAAAAGTGATAAGGGTCAAAATAAGTGATTTTTCAGTTGATTACATTCATTTGTCACTGAGAATCATTCTTCCCACCCCCACTCCAGCTGCAGTGGTTTTAATGTATAACTTGTCTAGGCAGGGGTTGCCTGCTACATGAAATGGTGGTTTCTGATGCCAGTAGCAGTTCTGTATTCTTCAGTCTCTTCTCAACCATCTATAGGAGTCTTGTACAATCCTTCAGGTGTTTTAGAATGGCTTAGTAACAACCCAGGGTTCATAAATGTTCAAAATGCATTTTTTTTTTCTTCATGGTATTTCCCTATGAATCCCATTCTCCAAGGCTACTTAGGATAACATGCTGCTGCTCTTCCTGTCTGTCCCATCTTAGATGCTCAGGAGTCTTCCGACTGAGGACATGGGTCATTCAGCAGCTTCTCCACCTCTTTACTTCAATGCCATCTTTGCAATGTGATTAAGGCTTCCTTATCTTGCCTGCTATGCTATATGCGTGTTATGGTGTTTGGTGTTATGAATTGTCCTTGAAACAGTTTCAGAGTTTTCCAGCAACCTGTGAGCAGTCATTGTCCCCTAGTTGAAATGGCTGAAGAAGTCAGGAGTTTTTACAGTCCCAAACTGGCAAAGGTACACCTTGACCCATTAAGCTATGGTAGCTTTTGGGAATAATGCTAGATTTTGTAAATAAGAACAAAAAAGCTGGAAGTGAGAATTGTGTTCTTTTTTCTAAAGTGTATTGAAGATATACTTTAGAAAATATACTTTAGAGAATATACTTACACTAGATTTTTCTTCTGGTTTGTTAGAGGGTTTTTTTTTTCAAAGTGAATGTGAAAGGCTAGAGTTCAATCTCCACCAAGATTCAAGAAAATTTACCCCTAGAATTTCCTTCTCTTTATCACTGTCTTCCTCTTTGGAGCCCTCTTCAAAGGCTGACAGGTTGTCTTCCTTGGGTACAGTAATGAACCATTGTTTGAAATGAAAATACTTGGTAAGTGTATATAGTTGTGTTCCTACAAAGGCTGATACAGAAAAAGATCTGCTCTCAAAAGAAAAATAGGCATTTCTTCAAGCAGCATACCTTGCTGGATGCTTTCAGATGATTTGGATTCTTAAACCAGTCCTCGGAAACTGGTAACTTTGCCTTATCTCATTACTGTTAGAGGCAAGCACGAATGTAAAAGTTCTTTTCCCAACTCTACTTTTCCTCCTTTCTGCCCCAGCCCTTAAACTAGAGAGAGAAAAAAAGGCACTTTTTGTGTGAACAAAAGAATTTTATAGTCTTTCACTGAAAGCTTGAAGTTGTATTGGTGTCCTGCTTTTAAGGACTTTTTAGCAGTGAATGGAAGGAAATTCAGATATTCAGTATCTATTAGAAAAACTGTCTTAAGTACCGTACAAGCTGAAATGTTCTTCAGAGATTAATCAAAAATTATCTTTGTTTTATGGCTTTGTATCAAGTCCCACACATTTGTTTAAATATGGCTCAGCTACTTAGTCTTAAAAGAAACGAGAACAGTTTGACAGGTTAGGCACTTAAATTTTGTAGAGGCCTTAAGAGTTCATTTGATTTTCTAAGGCCATTTGATTAGCACACAGCCCTTACATTCACTATTCTGTCTATAATGGCAATGCAAGTTGAAAGAGCAAGCTAGGTTATATAATAATTTCTCTTGTTGTTGTTTGCTTCTGTTTTAAAAGAACTAACCAGCCAGGAATGTTCACAAGGAAAGAATTTGATCAGCTGGCATCAGTGATAGATGGCTTCAGTCTCATGACGTATGACTATTCAACGCCACAACGGTAAGATTCTAACATTAGCAAAAGATTACTGAAGGAACAAATTTCTTGTTATGGTTCTATTACATCTACAATATGAATAGCTTTGCTAGAATAGCAAATGAGTTTGTTCAAAAAAGTCTGTTACCGAGATCTGTATGTCAGGGTCAACCTACACTACAATGAGAGCAGTGGTTGTAGCATAAATTTGTATACAGTTTAACTTTCTTCTAATTAATGCTGACATATATGAAGATAATGTGATATGAGCTTTAGTACAGATTTTGTAAATCCTGCTGGAACCCTAGTTGCATTCTGAAATACAAATTTCTAATAAAGAAAGCTTCCTCTGCGTCTTTCCTGTATGATGAAGCTGCACTATGCTTTATGCCTTGCTAAAATGACAGATTCTGCTATGGTACAGTCATAGCCTTTCTGCTTTTACTGGTGCCTTAGGTTACTTTGAGCCTGAGCTGCTAGGCTTTCTGTACTTGAAAGGGAGATGGAGGCAGTTTTCAGGTAATGTGCTCATTGTATTTGAAATAAACATAGTTTGTGAGGTATATTGCTTCTAGTTGGAGATGGATTTTGAAAAAAATGAGGTTCTACATGCTTGCATTTGCTTTGTTCTGTCTGAATGTATGAAATACAGAATAATATCTATATTTTTCAACAAAATTACTGCCTTTAAATACAAGCATAATTTCCTGCAAAGTTCTATTTATATTGGCACATTGTATTTTTAATGGCACAGATATCCAGAATGCTTTGAAGTAGTTAAATCGCAAAGAGTCTGCTGCAAAGAGAATGCTGATATTTGAGACTGGGAACATGTTTTTCCTTTTATTTATTATTTTATATTTTATATTTATTTATTATTTATTATTATTCATTATTATATATTTATTATATTTTATTTTCCTTTTATTATGGTACTGACTGTTTGCAAGAAAACCTGGTTTCCTTTCCAGTGAATGTGAGAAGGGAAAGTATATCATATCCTGATTCATTGAATATACAAAATTCAGCCACTCCATGTATTCTGGCTATGCTCATGTTGTAAATGTGGCTTCTCATTGTCACTTAATTGACCATTTCATTTTTTGTCCGGAAATAAACTGTCCAGTTGCTAAGTCGCCACTGAAATCTGCTTTTGGGGTTTTTCTTTCTATAAGCAAATAGTAGATTTTTGTCCCATTGTGTTATGTTAAGTTACAGTATGGAAAACAACTAAAGTTATAGGGTTTTGTATTCTTGTGTGAATTAAGAGACCTGCTATTACAGAAAACCTACTAGGTTCTGACAGAGTAAGAAGAGACATATTCATTATGACTTCATGAACTTAGAAATGGGTCATGAAGTCATCTGAAGAATGAGGCAGCATGTTTTGTGCATCAGCAATTCAAGCCACCAATATATAGATATATATCTTTGTATTTAATCATCATAGAATCATGGATTAACCTTCACTCTTTTTTGTATGCTGTGCTTTTCTCTCTGCAATTACCATAGTTAAAAAGAGAAAGCTCATGAGTGAATGTGCATTCTTTCTTACTGCCTGTTCCTTCTGCTAACCCAACAGACCTGGTCCTAGTTCCCCTCTTCCGTGGATACAAGCCTGTGTTCAGGTGCTGGATCCTGATTCAAAATGGAGGAAGAAAATACTTCTAGGTCTCAATTTCTATGGCATGGATTATTCTGCTTTGGGAGCCTCTGGGGAGCCAGTTCTTGGTAGTAGGTAAGACTTGTCTTGATAACGACTACTTAGGTATCAGATGTACTGTCAGTGTTAGAAATTCGTAGGTGTTCCTGCTCAGAAATATGGACTTAATTACAGAGAAATGGCTAAAGTGATAAATCTGCATATGAAATAATAACAAAGATAAAGCCTATTCTCTGTACAGAAGTGTAAATAAATGATGCATATACTTCGTTAGCATTCCTAGGGAGAAAACAGTTTATGCATTTTTTTCCCTCCTTTTTCTCTGCATACTCATATGCTTATTTTTTCATCTTTATGTATAAAATCTTCCAAGATTATCTTTTATGATGTGTAGCAGTCATGGGTTTATGCAGTTGGCCTATAGATTAGGCCTATAGATTAGTTCTCTCAGCTTCTAAAGCTTAGAGCATTACCTGTTACTTGGAAATTTGGTATATGTTTCGCTCAGTAATGTGCCACCAAGTTTCTTTTGAGCAGAAAGAAAACTCACCTGGAGACAAAAATAGCTTAAGATAAAGGGAAATATTCCAAAGATGACCTGAAATTCTGTTTTCATTTTCAGGATAAAATGGTTGTCTTGGTTTTGGGTAATAACTACATATACTAAACAGTGAGCTTTGCAGGAATATGGTTGGGTTACAGCACATCGTGCCAGAAGAGAAAGTAAGAAAAAATATCAGCGTGAATTTGACCGGAAAATGAAGTTTGTTCAGAAGTTTGTTTTTAATTCATAAAAGAAAATCAAGGCCCATGGCCACAATCCTAAAGCACAAAAGATGACTATTCTCATTTTCATGCAAAGGTTACTAAGTTTGTTTCACCATGATATTTCAGAATGCAACACCTCACAGGCAATATATTACCAATCAGAGATGGCAAGTCTAAGGTGAGAGCTTTCTATCCATGCTTTCAGTTATGCAAACATTTGGTGATCATATCAGTTGTACTCATTTGCACTGCCTTTCTGCTTCCCTGTGGCTGTTAGTTTGCTGGGGTGTAACACTGCTGACGCAGTTGCTGAATCGAGTCCAGATCTGGTGGAATAGTAGAAGTGACTAGTTATAAGGTGGAGACAATAAAGATATTGCCCACAGTTAAAGGTTGTAAATGCTGAATCATTGCGGGATATATGAGAATGGCTCCCAACTTACTAGCTGTAGTAGTTAGGTAGGAATAATGCTAAATGGTCTAAAGCACTGTTAATTCATAAGCCTAATGATACAAGATTAGCATAACTAATATAATTGCCCTGCAATGTTTTTATAGCTGGAGTATTTCATAGTATTTGATAGAATAAAAGAATTTTGCTTCTTAGTTCTGAGCTACGAGGTTTGCGATGAAATTTTGACTTGAAGACAAACTGCCCTTCAGTGCAGTATCTCTTATGGCTTTTCATAAATTAGTCTGGGCAGTATAAAACAGAACATGTTTAGCTATGTATAGGGCATTGGTATGCAGGAAGCAACAGTATGTACAATACAGAGAATGGTCCTGTTAAGATAAACTGCTGCGGTAGACCTTGATGCTGTAATGATTCAAATAGTTGTTGGAGGCAGTATGCTGGGTGAAGGGCTAATCTTGAAAAGATTGTTTCGTTTTATACACAAAAAGCTCTAATGAGTACTTGACTGCCTTAACTATTAAAAACCTGTCAGTGGTGAATGGCTGAGATGGGAAGGGACCTTTAGAGATGATCCACTGCAAACCACTACTCCAGCAAGATTTAGAGCACATTGCATAGGACAGAATCCAGGTGAGTTTTGAAGACTTGGAAAGGAGGAGACTCTACAACCTCTCTGGACAGTCTGATGAAGTGCTCAATCAGCCTAACAGTAAAGAAAAACTTAAGGTAATGCAGATGGAACTTCCTGTGCTGAAATTTATACCCACTATTACACTTGGGAATGTGCTTTCTAGCACCACTACCAAGGGGGCTCTAGGCTTTCTCTCCATCTTGACCCGACCTGCTGGAGAGCAGCTCTGCTGAGAAGGACCTGGGCATCATGGTGGACGACAGGTTGACCATGAGGCAGCAGTGTGCCCTCGTGGCCAAGAAGGCCAATGGGATCCTGGGGTGCATTAAGAGGAGCGTCTCCAGCAGGTCGAGGGAGGTGATCTTACCCCTCTACTCAGCCCTGGTGAGGCCACATCTGGAGCACTGTGTCCAGTTCTGGGCCCCACAGTACAAGAGGGATGTGGAGCTGCTGGAGAGAGTCCAGCGCAGGGCGACTAGGATGATCAGGGGCCTGGAACATCTGCCCTATGAGGAGAGGCTGAGGGAGCTGGGCCTGTTCAGCCTGGAGAAGAGAAGGCTGAGAGGGGACCTGATCAGTGTCTAGAAGTACCTCAAGGGAGGCAGTGAGGAGGATGGGGCTGGCCTCTTTTCACTGGTGGTCACTGACAGAACCAGAGGAAATGGCCATAAATTGAAGCATAAAAAGTTCCACGGGAACTTAAGGAAGAACTTCTTGACAGTGAGGGTGACAGAGCATTGGAACAGGCTGCCCAGAGAGGTTGTGGAGTCTCCTTCTCTAGAGATCTTCAAGACCCGCTTGGATGCAGTCCTGTGCCACGTGCTCTAGGTGGCCCTGCGTGTGCAGGGGGGTTGGGCTAGATGACCTCTAGAGGTCCCTTCCAACCTTAGGCATTCTATGATTCTATGATTATAATTCTGTAAGGATTACCATTACTTCCTCGTATACCAGGATTCTCTCCCCCCTTCCTTTTTTTTTCTGTTTTGCTCATGGTTTATGCAACTTTGGGGAGATGGTAGTATTTCAGATATATGATGTCCCAATCAACTCTGTAGGATTGAACATCCTCTTGATTTGTTGTCTACCTCTTCCATTCTTAAGATAAAATGTTAAGCTTCTACTTACTAAATGGTACTGCTGGCCAGGTATGACTTCAGTCTGTGGCTGTAATTGATTTTACAATTGATCTTGCAATCGGAAAAAAAATGGAATCAGTTATTTCTGTATTACAGATGTCTAAGTAATTCAGGATTAATTCAAGAGTTGCATTTTATTAAATTCCCTCTGGGAATTACTGTCTTGGTGTTGTGCTTGGGCCAGTAGAAGATAACAGGCTTGTTTAAATTGATGGAATTGGGAAAAATACTTCTATGGTTTAAATCAAAGAAAAAACCCTAGGAGCCTATACTGCTAGTTAAATTTGACTCTAATTGACTGTTTTTTTTCCCCCCTAACCTGGAAATTGTCCCTTCCCCCATCTAGTTTTTGTTTTTTACTTTCAAAACATGTTATATGTCTAATTTACTTTCCCCACTCTTTTTGATGACGTGTGCCAGGCTTTTTTGTTGATTAATGTATCTGATTGAAAAATTGGGCTGGCTTAAGAAAAAACTAATGGAATACATGTGTCTGAATAGAGATCTTGTAAGACAGGGCTCGTTTATCATACAATTTGAGCAGAGCCAAACTCTGTCTATGTGCTTTACTGCAAAATTGACAGTAATGAAATCATTTGTATTTTGTTAAAGGGGGAACACTGTGTAGCATAGCATTTTTTTGAATAGATAGACTTTTCTTTTAAGAATCAAAGGAAAGCAGCTTGGAATTTTTCTAATCTTAAACTGATTTTGTAATCCTCACTTCCTACTTTTAACATTAATCTGTTCCATGAATCGAATTTCCATGATTGCTGGGAAAGCAGTCAGAAGTAAAAATAAGATAAAATGTCATCTTTAGCATTCAGAATAGCTAAAGTAGTTCCACTTATAAAATTAAACAACTGATACACAGTCTCAGCAAAAACTTTGTATTGAAAATGGCTAGTAGAAAACAGATCAATATCTGATTTGAAATAGCAGTAAATGAGGACATTAAAAAAATTAGTCTAAAGACTTAAGACCATCTACACTGTGATACATTTCTAGACATGACCCAGACTATGATCAGTCTGCAAGTATCACAGTACTTTTTTCATTATTGAACTGAAGTAATTACAGATTTTGTGTAAACATACAATGATTCACTCTCATCCTATTATGGGTTAGCAGCTGTACTTTGTACTTAACCATTTTCAGGTCATTCTTTTTCATGTTATTTAAACTGTGGCTGCAAATCTCATTAGTGGGAGCAGGATGACCCTGCTGTCTGGGAATGAGGGAAACCAAGTACTTTCCCTTTAGCAACCTTGTTATCAGAAAAATAATTTGTGAGGGACAGTAGAACCAAGGGCTTGCATGAGACCTACTGGTCATCACCCCTCCTTTTCTTTTTACGTAGTTTGTGAAAGAAGAAAATCAAGGAGTTTCCAGAAAAGAGAAAAAAATATTAAAGGGACTTCTAAAGAGAAAATCTACTCAGTAAAATGACTGTTAGTGTAATAGTTCAAGTAATGAACTCTGTTAAAAAGCATCTCCTCTTCAACTCTGATAAAATTTTAAGAGGCTGTATAAAGGGATTGGTTGATTTTTCATAACTACTTTTCTCATACATCCTGAGTGTTTCCAAGGACCATGTATCAATTCACCTTTTCGGGTAGTTCTGATAAAAAGGAGTTTTATATGGGTCTTGTGAAACTAATCTGAATGTCATCAGTATGAACTTAAAGGTTGGAAGAAACTTTCTTTTTAACTCAAACACAAGTTCCTGTGTGTGTGTCTGTGTGGAGCAGGGGAGGGAGGTGGTTTGGTTGTTTTTTTTTTCTCTCCTGATCTGTTGAAATTGCATCTTTGCTGTTAGTCTGTGTGTACATTGGCAAGCAATGCAACTGAAGTGTGGCCCAAGGATCTGTGGCTGATGCTGTCTGCATGTTGGGCATGCTTCAGGCTTAGCTTGGTTCTGCAGGCTGGGATTTGTCAGAGTGCCTCTTGTGCTGTAGTTTTTCCAAAATGACATCCATTTCATGCATTTCAAGACTGCTCTGTGGCGCACACCGAAGCATGTGGGGCTGTTCAGGAGTTTCGCTTCCCATCAGGAGCAAGTGTGAAAGTGTCTTTGTTTTGACGCAAATGCTCGCAAACAGTAACACTGGATGGGAGGGTGGGAGGGAAGAAAAAAAATACAGAAATATTGATAACTTTTTGCTTAAGGCAGTAGAATAATTTGTGGGGAAGAAAATCAGTGTTTCTCAGAGCAGTATTTCAATGCACTGCTGTTTCAGAGGACAAGAAGTTGTATTCGTTTATTACATTTCCTGAGAAAAGTAGCAATCACAGCAGCAAAGTATACAGAGTGATCTAATTACTTGTGGAAGTCAGGAGCCAAGGTGTGAAATATGTAGGGCTGAGAAGAGGCTGGAAGCTATGAAGTAATTCTTACAGAAGGCAGTAATGGAGCAAATTGCTACAAAATCTTTGAAGTAATAGAAGTGCAAGTACATTACACAACACTAAAAAGCTTTTGATTTGTGCAAACAACTTGTTTGTACTGGAAGTTACACAGCAGCTGATAGAATGAGGCTTCTGCTCATAACATTCAGGAGCACTGTAAGGTCCAATGAGTTTTTGTCTTTACATTTTTATGAGATATTTCAGTATATTGTTAACACAAAGTACAGGGAAGCTTGTGTAGCTTTTTTGTTTGCTTTGTTTTGTTTTTGTTTTTCTCTAGGTTAATTTGTGATTGCTTTAAGAAAATGAGTCAAGAAATGTAGGGTAACAAATCTTGACTAAAACAGTCCTGGATTTTGTACTCTGTCAAAACAGGAGACTTATGTTTCAGAATGCTTCTGAAACACCATCTTTATGAATGTATTAGAAACCAAGCAGCCTTTGATACTTGCTTTTAATTTTTAAAAAAGATACAGTATTATTAAAGCTATTATACCTGGGTCATTTCGAAGCTGAATGAAATGTATAAAAATGTGCCCCCAAATTATATGCATAGCCTCAATAATTTCCACTTTGGTATTTTTTGTGTGGTGTTTTTGAGGTTAAATCAAGTAGAACTTTTGTTATCCTATTTCAAAAGGAAACTGTCCTTTGGGAAACCTTAAGATATCTCCATTGAGCAAATAGTTGAAAACTTCTTGTGGATAGTTTCTGCCTTTTATATTTAGCTGTCCTTAGTGTTGAGAAAGGAAAATTGCCTAAAATTTTAGCGATTTATTCTGCATGAAGTTCAAGTAAGCTGTATTGCTGGGCTTGGAGCAGTTATATGTGTTTTGCATCTGGTATGTGAAAAAGCTGATATTTAGTGATGAGTGAAGTGCAAGTTTTGAGACCCTCTTTCTGTAAGTCTAGACTACACCACCACTAACCTCATGTCATGATAGATGAATTTTTTTACTTGTGAACTTACCATGAAATGCTCAAATTCTGAATTTAACTACTTTATAAAGATTTAACTACTTTATAAAGTATATGAAGCAATGACTTCCTGTATGTGAACTTTCATAACTGGTAAAGGCTGGAGCATCTTGTCATATAACAGGATTATCTATTTAAGGATGGTTAGAAACAAGTTGCTATAGTAGTTAGATGGCAGATCTAATGTAATATCCAGGATGGCCACATCGTGCTGCTGTAGTGTAACCCTCCCACAGCTTCCTGTGTGCTTGCATTTAAATCATTTTAACGTGCTGACTGTCCTTCTGGGTCTGTGTTTCCAAATTTAATATAATGATAGAGTAATCAGTGAGTAATGGAATCTTTACTTGGGATTATTGTTCCACTCTTTTAATAAAAATGACTACAGATTCCAAAACTTTAAGGCTTTTAATAACTGTTTCAAATACTCATTTTGTCCTGAAATTGATGTCTGATAATCTAAGGGATGTATTTGTTACCTTGAACCAAAATCAAATCCCCTATCAAATCCCACTATGAAGCTGCCCGTCTAACTAGATATCCTGCTGTGTCTTTAGCAACCTCGGTTGAACAGTTTTTGCTTGTGTTTAAATATGGTTTTATTATCCTGAGTTTATCCTACTGACTGCTGCCAACATGATATTTGAGAACAGCACTGTGTAAATGTTTTCTCTTCTTTTGTTGATATCTTTGCTAAATTTGTATTTCCAGTCAATATGTCTGGTAACTGTGCTTTGCCAGGGGAGCAAAGCCTCCCATCCTCTCAAAAGCGCACTGTAATTAAGAGAAGAGATGCTGTGCAGTCTGGAAATCCAGTGTTAGGAAAGCTTATTTGGATGTCAGGTGTCTCTGTAAAGAGATCCTCGTTCTTTTGACTAACTTGAGATAAAATCCAAGTTCATGTTGTTGAAGTGCATGAAAAGAAATAAGTAGAATTTTTAATAGAATTAGAAATGCTCTTTTTCATTTTCTGTGTGATATTGATTTTTGCAGTGAAACCTCGGCGGTTTGTTAACCTCGGCGGTTTGTTTAACCTCTTCATATTTATTTGACCTGTCTGAATAGCAAATACATGTGTACATTTTACTTCCATCAGTATTATTGGTAAGAAATCTGAATTAAAACTTTTGCAGATAGTGACATGCTTAGTGTGGTGTAGAACAACTAAGAATTAAGTTTTCAGTATTCTGTAGTATTGTGACCATTCTGTGCCCAGAATTAAAACAATACCATTTAACATAGGAAGACTGGGACAGTTCTTCAGAACAATGGTGGTTATAGGTAATGGAAAATTCAAGAACATTGAGGAATGGTAGTATAGTTAGGGTTTTCGTTCTTTTTTAACTTTTTTTTTTTTTTTGCCAGAAGGAACATCTAAACCTTTTCCTAAAAGCAGATAAAAGTTTGACTTTACTGACATAGTCATAGCTTTTCCTCTATTTTGGCTTCCTGAATTATGTTTATCAGATATATTTCTTTAGCTATTTGATGAATCCTAAGCATTATCTCCTGTTCTTTTATTTCTAATTCCTCCATTTTCTCTTCAAGGCTCTGACTTACTACCCTCACTGCACCATTTCCTGCACCATCAGATCCTTGTTAGCTGTTTAGCTTAGTTTATTGTTATGAGTAGTGTCACATTGTCTTTTCTTGTGGATAATTTGATCAAGTGATAGATTTTGACAGGGAAAATAAATGTAGATGTTCCAGAGATTTGCTATAAAGTTGGGGGGGGAGTTTATTTGCAACAAAGAGTACTTTTTGGATGGTAAATATGATTCATATGTAAGTTGGCTCAGCTCAAAGTTGTGTGTGGTTTTTTTTTTTTTTTTTTAAATACTTCATCAGCCCAAAATATTCTTTCATTTTTTATATCATGATTTTTCCTGCAAGATATCTGTCTTACAGGACTGTGAACTGGTATTAGATTTTTATATTCCTTAGCAAAAGTATTTGGAAAAAGTAGAGATTTCATGTAGGACAAGAAAAAGAAATATGAAAAAAGTATTTTCATCACATTTAAATGTCAGGTAGATCATGTGATTTTTATCCAGAGCAGGCATCCCTTGGAGAATTAGGGCTATTGATTTAGGAGGTAGCTTGCTGGGAAGCAAGTAGTGTGGTAATTCTGTTTGTCTCCCATGTTTTTCCTCACCTCTAGGGTTAATGAATTTTTATTTTAATTTGGCTTTTTCCTTGTGCTCATGATGATCTCTCTACTGCAGGGATCATTTTCTCTCAACTCACTTCACATTTCGGTAAGAAATGAAACTTCTGATGGGAACTTCATAAATAAGAGAACTCAGAAAATAAGAGAACTCAGATGGAACACAGCCATACACTATTAGAACTGGTTCCCAGACTGAATCCCAGACTTATATGTCTCCACAGTATGAGACTTTAGTTTCATTAACCTCTCATTAGAAACATGTCAGTGCTAAAATCGCATAATGCAGTAGTTTTAGCCTATTAGAAATCCCAAAAGGCTGATCAATGTAAAAAAATATATTTTCCAAATTTAATAGTAGATTCCTTATGTGGCTTAGTTCCCTTTAATTGATAATTTGTAATTGGTAACTCATTAGGTGCTTTTTCTTTTAAAGGAAGAAATTTTGCTACTTGATAACTACTTAATAAAATGATTGTAGTGGAAATTCAAGTGCTTATAGTATAAAAATAATGTTTATTATATTTTTAAATGTAAGTATACAGTGTTGTATATTTACATATAGTGTATAAATACAATAAAACTCGCAGGACTTATCCTAGACCAGTGATATTTTAATGCAGACAGGATTAGGTATTTACAGAAGGATATTAAATCCTGTTCAAATAGGTGCAAATGGATCCAGTTATTCAACCATCGTGTTTAAGTACAGATAAGTAGAATTAGACTATGAGGGTGAATGAAATATCTCCTCCATTGACTCTGACCTGAGGAGAATAAGCGTTAGCTGAATAATTGGGGTAAAATGGAATTAATTCTGGATCAGTTGCAGAAACAACAAAGCTTCTGCTCAGGCTTGATGCAAATACCAGTTAAAATCTGCAAAACATGTGGCAAAGGACCCTTTACCACCAGTCATTGAGATAGCAGGAACATACTGGTCAACCTATGAATAATGTGATCCATGGCGTGGCTTCTTCAAAACTTTTTTCAAGAGGCTTGAGTGATTCCAAAATAAGACTTGGTAAAGAATGTTTACAATTTAACTTTCCAGTTATGTGCTGTGAGCATTATAAGTGTACATTTCATTTTGAAGAGATGAATCATAAGGTTAATTTGGGCCATGTTTGGTTTATTGTGAAATATTAGAAAAGCTTTCTTCCTAGAAAGGCAGAGCAGGCACTTCATTTATTCTTTTAGGTTGGTCAAGCAACACATGGTTGACCTCTGCAGCACAATGGTCCCATCTCAGCTAGTGCCAAAGTAGGAAAATAAGAGTTTTAATCTGAAAGATGTTGGTCTTCTCTGGTGCTGGATGCCAGAGATAATGTTATTTAAGCACATTGCTTAAAAATATGTTATTTTAAAAATATGTATATGTTTACACTGTAACCCGTGTCAACTTTTATGTACACAATACTTGACTTTATTTTTGTAAGCTTCTAGTAAATGCGTCTTACAATGAGCTTCCATGAGCAAAAATCCTTCCCACTCACACAAAGTATCCCATGACATTATGTCAGCAGTTCCTTTGCACAATTTGACATGATTATATGAATTGTTCTGGATGTGCTCATTTGCAGAGATGTACTGCATTTCAGGATGACATTTTGTAAAGCTCCATGACATTTGATATTGAATGACATTATCACTAATGTATTTTAAGAACTGAAAATCTCAAAAGTCTTTCTCTCTAGTTGCGTTCTCACCTGTTGGTGCTATACTTCTGTAATTTTGATGTTGAAGAGAATTATGTTGTGTTTTGAACTTGTTTTATGATTTTTCATATGAAACAAACAAGTATACTAGAAATTGGTACATAGTGTAGCTCTAAAATTGCAATTATATGTTTGAAGCTTAGCAAAATGTGCTTGCAAAGGGCTGTGTATCCCAGAAACACTTAAAAAGCTGCAGGAAATATCTTGGTACTTTAACAAATATTTTGCCAGTTTTCTGGTCATTTCTCTGCATCATATTGAGAGGTAAGAACTCCCGTTACACAAAATATATTATGCTAAGAGGCCTGTTGAAAATGAAATGAAATTGTTCCCAATCAGAATTGAGCTTTAAGTTGTATCCTTTTGCCTCCAGACAGCTTGAAATCCTAAATATAGCATTTATGGCACCATATATTCTTGCTAGCTTTCTCTATGACCTCTGAATATCAGAAGGCAAAAATGATTTATACTCTCCTCCAAACTGCCTCATTCTTTTAGTGCTTTGTTGCAGCTAGGAAGTTTCTCTAACTGATGGCTGAAGTGAAGCAATAAGCAGTGCAATTCGGTGAACACATAGATTGCTCTTCATGTAGTGTATCTTCCATTATTAATTTCAGCAATGGAATGGGAGCTGTGTCTGCCTTGTGTATGTGTAGGGTGGGCAGGATGGCTCCTGGTCTTGGAATTATTTTGAATTCTTTGAGAGAGAAGAGTTGCTGGAAAAAAAATTAGTTTAAACTATATTTTCTTTGCATGTATACTCCTGTAACTATTAGATAAGCACAGGACATACTGATGTTAACAAACAGCATTTTAATTAGTTGCGGATTGTTTTCAGGCACTGTATTACTAACTGATGCTAGCAAATCCATATCTGATGTGTTCAACATTGCAAACTTTTAATACTGTGGGGGAAGAGAGGGGAAAGGTTTCTTTAGAATGCTTGACATACTACCTGAACAATACTAACCACTTGGACATCTCTGTCAGGATGCTTGTATTATATGCTCTTCAGGCTCCTCTTTTGGTCTAACTGAATGGCCCTACTGAACTTAATCTTGCTTTCTTCAACTACAGGAAAATTATTTTTTAAAGGAAGTGTTAGGTGATTCACTTGTGTAACCGTAGTTACTTAGCAGGCCCTTGCAATGATTTTTGCTTAGCTGAAAGCTGAGGGTGACTTTCCTGGTTTAATGTTCTTTACCCACTTGGGGGTTGCTAAGCCACTTGGACAAAGTAGGTCTTGCATCTTTGTTTGGAGCTTTAAAACCTCTTAATATTTCCATTAGTTGTGTTGGCTAGATGCCTGATTCACAACCTGGCAACTGCTGCTAATGATCTGGCAAGTCTAGCCTTCCAGTGGACACCTACAATTTGTTTTCAATTATTTTTGCATTCAGTACTTATTCTTCATAATAGATGCTTATGTAAGCTTTCTGTTTTTGTCTTATTCTTGCTGTGACATATGGATAACTTTTAATACTCTTTAATAGCAGTAAAATTGCAAATATACACTTCAGTGCATTTTCTTACTGAGATTTGCTAGTATCTGCAATTCATAAAGACCTCAGTGGTCAAGCTAACTGTTCCCTTTCTGTCATTTAGTCTTGCGTGGTGAATTGGCATTCAGAAGCATGCAGCTAATTACACTGGATGATAAGTATAGTTCCTTAAACAGTGGCTGTTAGTAGAATGAGTACATTTGGCACTTCATGTTTTCTTTCAAGATGACACACTTCTGCAAGGGTTATTTAGGGAAAGATGGGTCAACATTTCTTAAGTGACGTTGAGCAGATAGTCCATGAGTGGTGCCAGGGAACTAATGTTAGATGCAAAGGCTTAATCACAGAATGGTTGAGGTTGGAAGGGACCTCTAGAGATCATCTAGTCCAACCCCCCTGCATGCACAGGGACACCTAGAGCACATGGCACACCGTGGCATCCAGGCAGGTTTTGAAGATCTCCAGAGAAGGAGACACCACAACCTCTCTGGGCAGCCTGTTCCAGGGCTCTTATCACCCTCACAGTAAAGAAGTTCTTCCTCACATGGAGATGGAACTTCCTTTGTTTCAACTTGCACCCATTGCCTCTTGTCCTGTCACTGGCCACCACCAAGAAGAGTTTGGCCCAATCCTCCTTGCATTCTACCCCCAGGTACTTGTACATATTGATCAGATCTCCTCTCAGTCTTCTCTTCTCCAGGCTAAACAGGTCCAGCTTGCTTAGCCTTTCCTCCTAAGATAGGAGTGCTCCAGTCCCTTAATTGTCTTCGTGGCTCTTTGATGGACTCTTTCTAGAATTTCCACAATCCCTGTTATACTGGTGAGCCCAGGACTGCACATAATACTCCAGGTGCGGCCTCATCAGAGCTGAGTAGAGGGGCAGAATTACCTCTCCCCACCTGCTGCCAATGCTCCTCCTGATGAAGGCAGGGATCCCATTGGCCTTCTTGGCCACAAGGGCACATTGCTGTCTCATGGTTATTTTGTTGTCAATCAGAACTCCCAAATCCCTCTCCATGGAGCTGCTTTCCAGCAGGGTGACCTCTAAATCTGTACTGGTGTCTGGGGTTATTCCTCCGCAGGTAATCCTTGTGATAGACCAATAGAAGTGAACCTGTCTCACATAAAAAAAAAAAAAATCTTTCAAGATCCAAGGGATATGAAGACCTAATGTTTGGTATTCTATAAAACTAAACTTATATTCAGGTGATGTATGGTTTATAAAAGATAGCAAATTCTTTTATCTGAATTGCCATCTTGAAGAGCAACTAATGACTTGACTGTGCTGTGCCCTATTAGTGCTCTCAGTGCCCGTTAGCTGTATTGCTAAACCCTTGAGCAATCTTAAAAAAAGTAAAGCTTAACTTTACTTTTTACTGAAGTCCCCTGTGACTTCCTGCTTTTGAGAATTTTACTTTTAAATCACAGCGTTTAAATATCTATTTTCTGGGAAATTTGAAGATGTGGCAGTCATCTTGGGGCTGAGGATAAGTGACAGAACATGTATGCCTAGGATTTGGAATAGAATGTTGAGCACTTCTCTCTGAAAGAGATGTAAGCTTGCTGTGGGGATCTTTGGCTTGGTATAAGCTTAGTGCAGGTTTCATCTTATTGAATAGAAGACTCTAGGTTCTTGATGACACTTTTTCAGCAAACTCAAGCTATTTTGTTGTATGAACTTTTGGTGCCATGTCTCTTGCCCATCTTTGTACAAGAGACTGTCACATCTAGTGAGTCTCAGCTCATGAAAAAAAAGTAAAGCCTATAGAAAAGGAGTATTCCTAACTGGTAATATAAAAAAAATACAAGCTCAGGGAGAGAGTATGTAATCAGTAATAGTCTACTGTTATGTTATTAACCCAGGCTGGCTGTTATAGACACTGAGGAATTGATTGATTCTAAACAGACATTCCTTAGTGGCTAGTATTCCATTACTTTACAGTGGAGTAGTTTTGCAGCCCAGGCTGCTGGTGACAAGCCTTCGAGATGGTTTTTCTTCTTCCTTATATTGCTTTATGGAATTATCAATTTCATTTGTAAAAGAAATTGAGTTGTTTATGAGATCAGGATTATGTCTGTACTCTGTACTTCAAGTCTTGAAAACTATTAGTGGGGAGACAGAATTTTTAAAAGAGGAAATCTGAATGCAGTAGTAGCAAATAGCTGTTTCAAGTGTGACTAAGGCACTTTCAGAAGCTGAATAAATTTGTATGACATGCAGTTTTAACAACTGGTATAGTAATTCTTTTTCCACTGCCCTATAAAGTTTCAGTGTGTGGTTGATTTGGGCTTTTTTCTTTTGTTTTAGTGAGTTCTAAGAATTGGTTTAAGTGCCTTCAGTCCTGTAGTGCTAAAATCTTTTAATGAAATGACCCATTTTGTGCTACTTAGATACTATTGTATGGAAAAGAAGCTTGCATAGCAGGCTGCTGGATTATGAAAACCCAAGCCATTGACATGCAAAAGTTTTGGAGGGAAACATCTTCTAGGTTTTTAGAGTAACACATCAACTTTAAGATTTTTTTTCAGTCAAAGAAATAACTGTTATGTCTCATTCTCTACAGAAGCCTCCCAGAAAGCGGCGGGGAGGGGAGACATGAATACATTCATATTGCTCTTTTTGATTGTCATTGGAAAAAGTGTATGAAATCATGCCTATAAAGTATATTTTATTCATTATTTACAATACATCTTTCAATTTGAAGAGGTCTACTTGTCTGAGTTGGTTTAATGAGACTGGTTAGGGTGGACTTTTTGATGGGTTTGATTTTGTGAATTGAATCTCTTACCTTTTTACACTGACTACATTTTAAGATTTCTAGTGTGTTAGAGACCATGATACTCACAGGAAGAGGTATGTCTTTCCCTGGGAACATGCCTGTTGATTAGGGACAGTCAGCTGCCCTAGTGGAGCCTGTACCAACTTCTCTACTACTCAGTGAGCTCTAACATTTTGTCAGGAGATTTGCAATTGTTCATATGCAAATGGAAGGTCAGAAATAGAAAGTTTACCCAGCAAGTAATATAGTGTCATAAAACTTAAGGGGCAAGGGATAAAGGATGCTTATTAAGAATATATATACCTAGCTTGTCTGCATTCTGTGACCTGGAAGACAAATCCATGGACTAGTGCCTAGAGGGCTAAACAAGCACTTTGTACAATGCAACAAGCAGCTAGTTGGTATCTTTGAGGAGAAATCAAGAGAAGACTCCAAGTAAGTTTTGTTATCTACTTTTTCAAGGGGCTTAAAGGGCTGCGGTACTTTCACAGTGAATGTTGTGTGTATGTATTTCATCAACATGATTTTCATGCCATTTTTGGAAAATATGTATTGCTTGCCTTTAAGGACTTCACTGATTAATAGTTTAATGAGCTCAGCAAGGGCTTGGACTCCACATGTGATAGTGGTATTGACTTGTGTAGCCTTTGGTAAATTGTGTAATATTTTCACTTCTAGTATTGAAAAATGCTGCCACTTAATCTTGTAAAATGCTTTTAGGGGAAACAGGCTTCAGCATGAAAAAGAGGTGGATACAATTTATTTTTTTTCTTCTTCATTTATTGATTTATTGCTTGTGTGTGATTTAAGTGGCTTTCCCACTGTTAACATGCATTAACTGTCTCAAAACGGATGGCACAGCCAGCACTCCAGTAGGTGCCTCTGCTTAATGCTTTAACTTTGACATAAACAGTCCCATAAAATTATTTTTGGTTGGTGTTTTTAGAACTTTATTAAGAAAAGCTATTTTTAATCTATCTTTTGTGGAAAATAAAACTATATATGGCAATTGCAGCCAGAACGGGTGAAAAAATATATCAGTTAAATAAAAACAAAACAAACTGTTAAACTTCTATCAGTCATCTGTTCTATCAGAACGATCAACTGACATTCAAGGAAAAGATTATATTACTCTTCTGTCTCTGACTCTCTTTTTTAAGTGTACAAATCTCATTGCATTCAGATAATTAAAATGCTATAACAGCTTTCACATTTCTTTGCCTAATTAACAGCAATAAAGGCCACACTAAATCAGGATGAATCTGTAATTCTGGCACTAATCACACAAGTGTGAGTGTCAACATCATAATGAGATGCACAAATCTGGAGATAATGAGACTGTAACTGTCTGGGAAATTACAGCAAGTGCTGGCACAAATTGTACAGCAAGGTTTATTCCCATTTTATTAATTATATGCTTGTGCAGGGAATTGTAACCAACTCAAATTAATATGTGGAATCACAGCAGCTATGAACTTGATGTTTGAGCATGAGGCAAGGTTCCCCACTATTTCTTCCTTAGTATAAAAATGACAGCAACAGAAAACTCCAGTGTCATGGATTTACTGGTAATTTAGGTTTGAAAAATTTGACATTTCAACATGCACATTTATTTTACAAAGTCAAGGGTGGATCATTTAGTGGCAATGGTATTGAAAAGAGCATGTAGGACAGATGTGGGACATCAAGGCTTATTGAAGGGGAAACATGGCTTGGTAATGCCAGAGTTGACTATAACAACTAAATATATTTTTTGATAGAAAATGACTGGTATAATGTAATTTTCTCTCTTAAATATGTTAAGCATTTTTGGATGATGAACCAATTTATATCAGCTCACTATTTCCTTTTAGGTTAAGCAAAAATGCCGCAAGAATATAGACTTGCATTCTGCCAAAAAAATGTTGCTGTCCTAAAGGTTGCAAAGCATTTGTTCAAACTTGCGGGTTTCCATGAAATTAGTTTTCTAAACAGATTATTCAAGTCTTTGTCATTTAGCTAAAGATGAAATGATCAGAGAGCAGATGAAGTAAAAGTATTTTTCTTTTAGAAACTATGCCTTTAAGTAGTGTAGTGATCTAGTTAACTTCTGTTTTTTGGACGGGACATGTGCCCAGTAATCTCTCTGCTCAAGTCCAAGAAAATTCAGAGAAATCTAGTTTCTTTGTAAGTGAATCCTTACACACAAATCTCACATTGTTCATGTCTGTCCAAAGTGTGAGAAATACCTTAGATTACTGAAGGATGCCTCTCTTACTTCCCAGTCCTGAAGCTCAAATTTTTAACTTTGATCAGTTTAGAGGTAGTAGGAAGCAAAGAAACATATTCATTCTGCATGCTACTATGCTGGTCTGTGGGGAAGAATTTTCTGTAAGATGCTTTTCTAATGAGATGGCTGGCCATTAGCCAGTGCAAATTCTGCTACCATAGTCAAATGACCCTTCACAAGGGGCTGAGTGAATTGTATTCCCTGGTCACTGTTTATCATGATATTGGGAAAAAGATGTAGTGGGAAAAAGATGCACGTTCAATAGTACGATAAGCATTTTATGTGAAATACAGACATTGTTACAGTAGGTAGTACTTTATTCTCATTCAGTGGATGAGGGCAGGTACTAGCAAATAACTTTATTGGGTCAGGAGTTTATAGCTAAAGACATTATTCAAAAAAGCAAGGGTTTTGTCTTTTCCTGCCAAACTGTAGTGTTACTTCTTTCTAATGCTATAGTTATTAAAGGCAAAGAGAGATACTGTTTCCAGGTGCAGTTAGTGGTCAGAGAGCTGCTTTGTTATTACCTTCTAATAACAGAGTTCTTAGTATAGGATTGAATAAATAACCACCTTGTGTGTGACACAGATTTATGTTGTTTTAGACAACAATTGTATGGATTTTATTGCATCTTTGATGCACACCGGATTGTGATTTCACTCAGGTTTACAAAAATGCTAGGTCTTTAAGTTCTTTATATTAGAAGAAAATAATAGCCTTTTAAAATGTGCAGTGTTATAAAAAGTTGCTTCTCCATCTGGGTTTTCTTAATGAGCCCAGCTGGACCTTCTCAGCACTCTGCAGATCGTCTGTGTCATTAACCAAATGTGAGTTTTATCAAGGTACAACAGGAAAGCATAGTAATGATTGAAAGCATAAACCTAGTACTCATATTCATCTGGTATTAGCAGATGGATTTATGAGGTTCGATACGGGCTTTCAGGAGACTTGTTGACTGCTACTTTATAAGCAAAATACCTCTCCATAGCTTTGTATTTGGTAGAGCTCCATCCTAAGAAAATTCACTTAAAAGTCAAAAGTTTAACAAGACTAAGATTCTGACATGCACCATAAGGCTGCCTGTTCTGCCGCAAGCTGTGATCTGTCAGGAACCTCCTTTTCAGAGTTCATTTTCTTGGTAGAAGATTCTGGAAATTGCCAGGCTCTCACACAGTTTGTCCTAAGAGAGTGAGTGTTAGACTGCAATGGAAGTGACATTGCCAGAGGCTGCATGCTCTGCTCCAAGCTTATTCTGGTCTTTGGTGTATGTACTCTTTCAAGGGCTTCAAGAGTTCCTAGGTAACTTGAGCAAGGAACTGAGATCCAGGAATGTGAATCATTTTAAAATCTCAGAAAAGCAAAACAATGTGCCTCTTTCCAGGTTCTAATATGTTATCTTTATGTAGCAGATAAGCTTATACACTGCACTGGTGGAATTCCTAGTTTAGAAAACGTGTGAGAGCATAAATGGATGCTCTCGTGCTACCTCAGCTGGAGGTAGCAGCTGAAAATTGAAAAGTGAATATATTCACCACAAAATACATTTGGCAATGTTTATCAAATATCTATTACATCTTTTCTTCCACTTTTCTTGCCGTACTATGTAAGTAGATTTAAAAGCTGACTTTGTAAAGAATAAGGAACATTGGCATATCATTTAACCCTTTTTTTTTAATTGCATTTATTAGTAGAGATGGTTTACAATAACATGTTTGAGAGTCTAAAAACAGTTGTAGAAATTGCAGTTGAGCAAGTGGGTTATGACTTGGTGTGCAGCTTTCAAAACAATCAAGCTTTAGTAAAATAAACCACACTAAAATGTGGTTATCCTGTTGAACTGTGGTTAAAAATGTGTTACTTCATTATTTATAGGACTGCAGATTTAATAGTAGCTTAAGATACATGTCATATCATGTATTTGTAATGCACTAATTTGCTTTGAGAATTGATAAACACTTAATGTATAATTAGCAAGGAGATTTACCAATCCATTGGGACAGTGCTCTCTGCTGCATGCTATTGCGCTCATGTCTCAAAACCTGGAGCAGAGAGAGGGCACAAGGGAGAGATTTTCATAACTGCACTCACGTTGTTAAACAAGCAAAGATAATGCATTGCTGTTTTTCACAGTGTAATAACTGTGTTGTATCAATGTCAAGATATTACTGGAAAGCAAAGTAGAAGGAACAGGCAGTATGTGTCATAGTTTTAGACTGAATAACAGAAATGCGTATCTCCCTATTAAATTAAGGACATAAAGTCCTAAAATAGATCTTAGACAATCTGTAAGAATGAGGGAAAAGAAATTAGACCTCTTTCCATTTTTCTGTTTTGTTGTCTTAGGACATTTTTGTTACAGGTCAGGACAACAGTGGAGAGCCTAGAGGGCGTAGACTAGAAATGTTTCCCAATCCCTAAACCATTTGCACATTTATACATGGAGAAATTCACAGGCATGATATGCTCTTGTCAACTCTTCCACTGTTTTTCATACAGAAAGAACTGTTAAGAAAGAGCACTGTAGAAATACCTGTTTCAAAGTGGTGCCTGAGTGAAGAAAAGACCTGTGGTAATGTTTTCAGGAGGAATAAATCAAGAAGTAAATAGATGAATAAATGCTAAATAGGCTCTTTCTTTCCCTAGATGTTTCTACAAGTATAACACTCATTTCAGAAGAGTACTTGGCCTCTGCTATTTGCTGGTGAAAACTTGAGCACTGCTTGAGCACAGAATGTATATTTGTAAAGTGGTTGTACAAGTTTGAAGCTCTGAATTATGTATAGTATTCAACAAACGTGATTGTGTTGGCTTCTAATATGGAAAATCTCAAATCTTGATGATATACAGAGATATTGTGGAGTCTCCTTCTTTGGAGAAATATGAAAGTGGCCTGGATGTGACCCTGTGAAACGTGTCCCTGCTTGAGCAACAGGGTTGGATCAGATGATCTTTAGAGTTCCCTTCCAATCTCCACCATTTTGTGATTCCTTACATGATGTTATTATAGGAGTCAGTAACCTTGTACAGGCATCTGAAGTACAGTGCAGTATTTAACTGTTCCTAATAAAGAGATTCTTGATATTTCAAAATGCAATATCCATATTATAAGGATTCTGCCAAGAATATATTGCTGTTGAAGACTATTATATTCTTTTATTATCCTTGGTCCATCCATCAGAGCACTGGCTTTTTAAAGTCACTGCTTATCAAGCCAAGATACTGAAAGGCATTTAATTTTGCATTTTCCCTGTACTTTAAAAAGCTTCTCATGGTTGCATCTCTAACCTGATCTGATGTTTCTCTAAGTAATATTAAGTGAAAACTGTGCTATCCCGGAGTACAGAACTCTGTACAGAAGAGATACAGAAATAAGGAACCTCCTGGAAGAGGAATGTCATGTAGGCGGCTTTCCAGAGTAGATATTACCGTGTACACGGGAAGAATCTCAAGTATCACTGACAATGACAGATGTAGCAATTAGCTAGTTAAATAGTTATTATTGATGATCTGCAATGGCTAATAAACTTCAGCAAGCTATGAAACACCCCATGGATCAATCTTGCTATTAACTGGCTGGATCACACCAGCCATAACCAACACTTAATAAAAACTAACATTATTGTTTGGAAGGGTAAGGAGTAAATGCCAAATGTAAAAGAGGAGACATCCTTCCAAATTCTGCTATTTTAGAAAATGTTTATAATTTACTTCAGCAGATAAAACAGTCAGTTTGAAAAGCATAGTTCAGGGGAACATTAAGCCAAGCCTGAGACCTCAAACCATGTAGCAGCAGAATTGCAGAGAAGCTTTCTTATTTATTTATTTATTTATTTATTTATTTATTTTAAGACAAAGAAACAAGACAAGCTTTTCGGAGGGATGAGGGAGGTGGTGAGCTCAGCAGTGTCGCTGTTTTTGTACGTAGTCCTGTATCAACCAAACCATCATTAGTAAGAATATAATTCGAAATATGGGGCTTAAGTAACTTCAGTACCTAATTGCCTGATACTAGATTAAATTTGGTTGGCTGATTCTGATTTATATCAGTCAGAATAGGTTTTTTATGTTAGTGTAACATTAAAAAAAGCAACATTTTTAAGCATAAATAAATGAAAGGCTGATAGAAAGGTACTTAAAGAATTTGTAGAATTGAAATGTGCATACACAGGATATTGCTTAAAGTTTAAAAATACCATAGGTAGTAAGCAACTCAGGAAGTATTATATGCTAAACTCACATTCTTAAGAGTCAGCAAAGGTGACTGAGAGTAAGATGGAAGCCTGGATTCTTGAGAGGTCTTTGTTGAATTTGTAAACCAGTGTCATAATTAGCAGTTTACATTTCTATAATTTCTGGTGTCATGTTTATCCATGTTTAGTCCTTATATTTCAGTAGTATCATTATTGAATTGTCTATTGTGCTGAAAATTTTGATTTTTTTTAGTGAAATTGTCATCATCTGTCTGTGTGTACAAGTGTTATATGTGCGTAAAGACTGAACAGTTTTGTTTAATTTATACCCTCTATTTATAAGTATAAAAAACACCTAAATATTTTGATGCAGTAGCATAAAACCTGTACATTTAAGAGGCTCAAATGTGAAACTCTTGCAGGAAGATGTGGGTTTGATATGATGTCACATATTATGTCTCTAGGTATAGAGTTGTTTTCCAGGCTGGAAAGTTCTTCTGCATCTCCCACTTAGGTACAGCATTCTAATGGAAGTTGTCCACATGCAATATAACCTGTGATCTCAAAGGATTTTGTGTGTATAACTATTGTAGCAAACATTCCCTGTGTATAAAAGTGTGTGAAAGAGGCTTTATACATTAAAAAAAAAAAAAAAAAAGCTCTTTGCCAAATCAAGAAGATTGCAACAAGAAAAGAATAACCATAACCAATGCCAGTCCTAGCAAAGCCTTTTATTAAGCTACAGCCATTGCTAGAAAACTCTCACTGGTTTCTTGGCAGCCAGTTAGTTGAAGGTATGGATAAACAAAACAAAAACCACTCTCCTAAGACGAGCCCTGGGATGCAGTCTGTGACACTGAGGATTTGTTCAGATTTCACCAGCAGTGCAGTCAAGTATTTACATTTTTCTCATGTAAGTTGTATCCAAATGTTTAATCTGGTGGGTATGTTCTGAGGCTAGTGAAATGAATGGTTATACTGAGCTCAAGAGAAAAATATATCCGTGGAATCCTGTGCCTGTGAAACAGAATGAGTGCAGGATGTGTTCTCCAGTGCAGCTCACCTGCCTTTTTGAGGTAAGATGCAGGTGTTTATTTTCTACTTCTGTCAGTTCTAATTAAAGTAATTAGTGCTGTTAACACTGTGGGGTTCCCTCAGGAATTTCAAAGAAAAATAATGTTTCTGTAGGTCAGACTTAATGTTAAAAATATATTCAGGATCTGGAAAAAAGGCATCATTGAGGGGTAGAAGTGATAGTCTGTGTGTGCACTGTTGGGTTTTAAAGTCAGCGTTATCCTTGTGCTCCTGACCTTTGCTGGCTCTCGGTTGGCTTCCTGCAGGGCCCTTCATTGCTTTCTCACAGATCTCTTATAGACAGATCCCTTGTTTGTTCCCCACTAGTGTAGTATACCTTGTAACTGGCTTCCTGAAATTACCAGATGAGCATGGATCCTGCAACTCAGTGCTGGCACATGCGCTTTCTGAGCTCCTGTTGTGTGTTTTGATGTTGCCATTTGTCTCACCCAGGTATTTGTGATACTTGAAGGGAAAACAAATGAACAAGTACCCGCTGGGACTTGATAAACGTGCTGGGCTCCAAGGAAACAAACTCTGAAAGGGTTTGTTGAAAAGAAATACAGAGAAAGACAAAATAATAAATATCTGTGTATTCTCATGGTTTCACTTCCATCATTAAGCTTTATTTGAAGTTAACATCAAAGGCTTTAAGAGTTCATTTTCCCCCTCCAGCATGTAGTTTTTCCTCTTCGGTTTGAGGGGCGGAGGGGAAGGTGAGGGGAAGTAGTTGTCCTCGTGAACACTTTTTCTTCATAAGAGCCATTAAGTAAGCTTCCCCTGTCACTTTTGTCAGGAGATTCTTTTGGACAACCTCATGTGAAGACCAAAGTTCATGCTATTTAAAATCTGATATTTAAATGTAAAGCAAGTTTTGCTTTACGTAACTTTCTCTGAGATTGCTCCATTTGAATGGCTAGTCAGCAAACAATTTTGTAGTGCATCTGGTCTGGGTGCCAGGATGCAGTCTGGTAGAGTACTGTTGAGTGTGTGTAACCTGAGGCATTCAGTAATGCTGCTGTTCCATAACTGTAATCAAAATTTGTAGCTTAGTGAGTCTTTCACTCGTCAGAAGGTGTTGATGGAAGTGCATCTTGAAGAAATGAAATTGAAAAGATTTTTTGAGGGTACTTTGCAGTGCAGATGACATGAGAAAATGTTCTAAAAAGCAAACTGCATTGCGTACACCAACAATATGGTATTTGCAAACACATGGATGTGAACAAAGCAAAGGAAGACGAGCCTGTTTATTACTTGCACAGAATGAAGACTGTCACTGCAAGGATTCTGGAATCCATTTCTCTTTAAACCTATAAATATTTTACTTCATTGTGTAGAGGCAGACTAGGCAGACTAGACCTCTGTAATGCCTAGGGGCATTATAGTTTTTAAATTGCTACAAGTTTTTTAAAAAAAAAAAAAGCTCAACAAAGCAGAAAAAGAACAAGTGCAATAAGCTGTGCAACTTCTGACTTTTATTTTGAGTTAGATGTCTAAATCGATTTCTTTACTTGGAGAATCTTCCATTTCTATATTTCCATAGTTGGCTGTTTTATTACCATTAGTACTCCTCTATGGAAATGACAAGTGGCTTAACACACTCTTTTTTCCTACATCCCTGTAACAAATAAAGTGAATTGCACTGAAGTCTTTCCATTTCATAGATAGGTTTGAATTTTCTCTTTTTCCCTGTTTAGCTACATGATATAGTCTGCTCTAATTTGATAGGATTGGAAAAAAAAAGTTGTTACATAGGTGCAGTTTGAGCAGAACACTTTAAAAAGTTTTGCTGGTATTTGTCTGAAATATTAGGGAAAATAATAATGGAAATTATGCCTTATGCTGTTATGTATGCTAAATGTTATTTTTAGAGTTACTTTTAAGCGGTTCATGGTTTGTTTTGAGACTAGGTAATGCTCATGAAGGGAGAAGAGAAAAGAATAATTACTGTTTTGCATTTAGTGGCACAGGATTTCAGTTACCATTTTGCTGCCAGATAATTCATTGCTGTGACCTCCTGCAATTCTTTCCAGTTAAACTTTTTTCACTTGGTTCTGATGGCTTCTGTATTGTGCAAATATTGCCCCCCCTAGTAATTGTTTCTTTTTCACAGGTTCCTCTTTATATTTATCTGTATATATGTTGAACAGCAAAGGTCACAGAGCAGATCTTTGTTTTATTGCTTTTGGTTGTAAAAGAAACCATTTACTGTTGACAAAGAAAAGTCTGCCTGCTAATCTGATGAAAAACCTAACTTAATGCAGACTATGGCTACCTGGTAGCTGCTTTCCTTTTTGACAGGGTGCAGAGTCAGCAAAAGTCAGACTTCTGAAACTCCAGAAATACAAAAGTATAGCAAAATTTTATATTGTGGCAGTTCTTTCTTTCAGTGATAGATCAGTTTGCCTAGTGTTACTTGCAGTCTTCTCACTGCAAGGAGAAACATGCGTGTGTTCTTTTATCAATGAGCCTCCTTGCTCTAAAGCAGTGGTTGCTTTGAGTTCTGTAGCATCGCTTGCTGACAACTAAACCCGCTGACCACTCTTGGTCTCCACCTACCTGCTGGCAGTCTGAAAAGCAGAAAAGACTCACAGAGACTAACAGGGCCACAAATCACAGTTGATCAAGAGTGACAGCACATATCCAACATAGTGCTGAAGCAGCCATGCTCTTCCTATTTATCCCACTGTAGACTGTATATCAACATATGACTGGGCAGCACACAACAATTTCTCAGCCTTTTGCTGCCAGCAGAAGGGGTTGATAAGCAAGTTTTGAATTTGAAATATTTTCACCCCTCATTTGGGTGTTGTGGACATAGCATTATGAAAGGACATGAATGCCATCAGTGAATGGCATTTTTTCCATCAGTGAATAATACATAAACCCATGTCTTAATGCCAGCAACAATCCATGTTGTTTTGTAATGAAATATACATTTCTTTTCTATTTGAGAAACATAAAGTATACTCATTTTGTTGGTGATGCAAAATTTATGCTACCTTAATTATTCATTTCAAGGCTTTTAAAGTTTGTAGGTATATTTAAATAATGTGATAGATGGCTGCCCTGTCACTTATCAACCATTGAAATGAAATATGATGGCTCTGGAATGCTGAAGGCCTAAGCCTTCTTCTCCCAGTGTTTAAATATGAGCTCTAGAGACTGTGGGCACAGGATGTCCAAGGCATTTGGGCACTAAGTTTTTACTGAAGTCTCCTAAGTTTAGGAACCTCAACAGAAGTGGAACTTTTGAGAATCTAGGCCTTAAAACCTACAAGGAGGAGGTGCTCACTATTTAGAGAATCAAACCCAAGACGCAATTTTTTTGTTCCTGTGCCACGTGCAGACCAGAGGCGGCAACAGCGTTCAGTGTGCACTCCTAGGCCTTGCATTTGTACCTCTGTAGTCATCATTTTTGACATATTTTGACAATGAAGATTTCTTGTAAATGTTTTTTTCCTTGGTAACTGTTATGGAGAAATAGCGTTCAAAATTATATTTTAAAAATTGTATTAAAAAATGTTAATAAAACAAGATTTATCAGATCTGGATTGTGACATCCAAATAATGGAAATGACAGGAGTAGTTGTGTACTGCTTCTGACTTTCTTCTTGATTCTCCTCTGCGAGTTGAGATCTGGATATGATAGCTTTGTTCTCTGCCTTTTTAAATGCCTTGTGAGTTGTGTTTGTTGTTGATATTCTAAATAGTACAAACTTTCTCCAAGAGTCCTGCCTTTGCTGTTTTGAGTAATAAAGCTGAAATGAGAAATATTTGTTTTTCATAGAGCTTTGAGTTTTCCCTAAGAGCAATCCTCTGGTTTTGAAAAGCTGGTTTGAATACCTGTTTTTGAAAAGGTTATGACCAAAGGTTTTGAAAACTTTCAATTTAAAAGACTTGATATTTTTGACAATCAGTTCTTTAAAGCTCTATGTATGCTGGTTTTGAGACAATCAATTGCAAAACAGAGATTATACGTTGTTGTTATATTCCTGTGTCTTCTTGCTTTATACTTGCTGAGCTGTCTTTACAGCTCCCATTTTTCTTTTCTTCCCTAAAAATGAAGCAACTTGTCCAAAACCATACAAAGTTGCAAAGTTTACTGCTGTTAGCAAGGTTGTAGTACTTGTACTTGCATTTCTCAATGCTCTATGTAGACTGTTCTCTGGGATTTTGAGAACATATATAGATGTATCCATCCATTTCTAAGCTTCTGATTTTATGATGAACTGAAAAGCAAAAATGTCCTCCCCCCCCCCTTTTTTTTTTCATTTTGTTAATGTTACTTTCCTGGGTTGTAAGAATGGAGCTGTTTAAGTGTTTCATGTGCAAATAGTTCAAGTGAGGCAACTAATACCGTCACAGAGTAGGCATGAGTTTTAAACACAGCACAAACAATAGGAAGAACCCCCCCCTCCATGTAGTTTCTTATTTCCCCTGAAATCATATTTCAATGCAGCCATTGTTCTGTATGACATATCATTTTTAACAGGCTGCATATTTATTTTTACAAGGTCCTCCTCTGCATTTGACCCTAGCTAAGCTAGGGAGTGTTCCACAAATTATTTAATTCTCATTGCTCACATGCCTCAGCAGGACAGCCAATGCCAGACTGTCACTCATCAGCATTTTGCTTGATGTACTTAATATTCTGTTAGTGAATTAGGCAGAATTTGACACTGAGTGCATAATGAATGTCTCTGGGGCCACTTTGAGGTTCTGTAGCAAGGCTCTTGCTGTCCAAGTCTATTGGTTTTGTGTGGTGGGCCTGCTGAGAAGCAGCCTTCCTTCCCTGGGTTGTGGGAGTGTGCTAAGCCAGACCCCTTTACCACCCTGTTCCAGCTTTGAAAGGCTTGATCAGCAACTGGAAGCTGCTGCTTGAATGGACTTCTTCCATTAGGTGTTACGGGAAAGGGGCTTCCTAATAACTGAACACTTCTCTAACCAGGTTATCTTGCGTGATAAATCAAGACAGCAAGAATCATTAGGCTTCATAATGGTTTAGAATACATAAACTATGAAAGTTATTAGGATGTTTTGCATACAGTGATTGTATAATTACATTAAAATACACTTTAAAGGCAATGAGAGTTAAGCAACCATTTAGTCAGGTTCAGGAGGTTCTGACATTAAATTATTCTGTTTGCTTGTGTAAAGGAAATCATCAGCTTGGCTGTTTTCAGAAAAAGATGTGAAGTTCCAGTTTCATTGTCAATGTAGAAAGGTTATTTTTATACATAAGAATGATGTTTTGGAATGGGATAACATACACTCAGCTGTGGCATCCTACAATCTTGTTCATAAGATGTGATTTAAGGTGTCTTAAATCTTGTTCATAAGATGTGATTTAAGGTGTTTGGCTATAATAAACATGAGTGTTTTTCCTAGTAGCTGGGAAAATCATTTTTCCCTTGAAAAAGTTTTAAGAAGAAACCCACTAGCAGTTGATGATTGTTTAAATAGTTGTGAAAGCTCTAAACCAGTGGATTTAGAGATTGATTAATCAGTCCTGTGGTTAATTGTAAAGCAAATGTTCCACTATTTTTTCCTGATTTTTATTCCCTGAGTGGTAAAGATGATGATATGGCCCTGATATTTACCTATGGCTGATAGAATATGACCTCTTAGTTTTTTATGAAAATAGACAAGTAGGTTATTAAATATTTTTTAGACTAAAGTCATAGAATCAGAATATTACACCTAATAGTATACACAGATAGAATTAAACAGCAAAAAGAGGCTTACTGTCTACACCACACAAAATAACTGGTTTTTATTGGTGGAGGCCTTATTCCTTTCACTTTTAGTATGACTTCTAAACAGACTTCTTGGATGTATTTCTGTATTTTTGATTATACTTTCCCATTACTGAAGTGTCTAAATGTTTTGAATAGTTTTTTATTTAGGATTTAGCTAGTTTTTCTTTTGGAAATGTGTGTTGAAGCAAATGCTTTTGAGTTCTGCTAAAATGGGCTAGCAGTGAAACAGAAGAGTTTTTCTCATTTTTTTCAAGGAATGAGAGAAACATTTGATACTTCAATACTACCTTAAAGTATTGCAAAGTGGTAGCTGTGGGTTTTCAAAAGCCCTTGTGAGTATCATTCTTGTTTTAGCAGAGTCCACTCTCTTGCCTCATTTGTTTTTACTTGCTAAAGAAGTCGGAAGTGTACAAAGGAAGATTTGTTGAAGATGAATGTCAGATATCAGTCAAGATTTTTTTTTTTCCCCTCTCTTCTGTTTGTAGCTAGTTATGGATAACACATGAAAAATTCCAGTGATCAACATCAAGTTTAATTGTTAGTGCTGAAGCCTTTCAGGAACAGATTTAGCCTCTAGATAAGAACAAATAAATATAAATATATATACATGTATGTGTAGTGTAAGCTGCAGATACAGTCATTCAGATGCAAATGTATGGTAACTTGGATATGATATTTATATTCGATTATAAACAGTATAAAGCTGTTTGCTGGAATGAAGCAGTGTTTTAAGGTCTGTGGAGCTTAGGTATTTTCTTTTACACTCAAAAATAAGCAATCATTTGTTTTGAGAATTTTGTTTCAGTATCTGTAAAATTAAGGCAGCTTTTTTTTAATTTTCAGTACAGTTGTATTTGCATATTTTTATTTTATTGTAGGTATACAGTAGCAAACTGCAGCAAAGTTGATAGGTTTAAAAATGGGGATCCTTTTAGAACTCTTAAGATATGGGAGGAACAGTTGCAGTCATGATTCTGTAATACTTGCCAGTTGTCTTCATTAAATTATGTTGTTGTAGCAACTGGCTAGCCTTTCCTGTATTTAAAATATCTTATGTCAAAGAATTAGTACCAATTAATGGTATTTTATTACTAAAGAGGTTCTTAGCATAGTTGCAGGGCAAAAAAGGGTCAGGAGCCGATTGTAATGCAATATATTTTGTGAATATGAATTAATTGTTCTAATAATTTGTCACTTCATTCCCCAGATCCAAACCAGTTTTCAGCATATTTGAATTCCTGTTTTTATTTAGAAAGAGTAAAGGGTGAAAAATGAGCTTTGATCAGCAAGAGCATTCATAATAATCCACATAAGCGTCTCTAGAGCTTTGGAGGGAAGAAAGGGTTACTTGCAATGTAATACTTGGGCTTTTGAGTCAGCAAGTGCACAAACCAATCAGAAAAAAAAATAGTTCACTAGACACCAGATCATGTCGTCAGAGCTACTGTAAAGCCAAGAACCTGATTTTTTGTGTGTGTTTTGAGAATGTAATTTTTGTGTTTTTCTTCAGGCCTTCTGGATTTGATTCACCAGGTATATTTTGGTGCTGAATCCATTATCCAGCAGTGATGTTCTTCGCTTAAGGAGAAAAAACAATGTCAGTCTGAGGAGGGAAATAGAAATAAAAGAGGTTCTGAAATGGTGCAGTTGTAATTCAGTAGATGACAATGTTTGTTAAGCAGTACTGAGTTTTATGATAGAGAAATGGCAGCTGCAGTAGAGAATGAACCAAACAGATTACAGCCCTCCACCTTATGTAAAAGCAAGCACAATTAAATTTGTGCTAAACCTCAGACTAAAAGCCTTAGCAATGCCAAATATGGGTCAGCAAGTCTTTCAAGACTGCTAGAACTTCATCTAATCCAAGAAATATTCTCCGTAAGTCACTTATCTTCACCATTGTAGGGCTTGGCAATTTTACAGTTGATAGTGCCATCTGTTTCTTTTAATTTTCTACTTTTGCTATCATTTCCTTTTTATGTTTTTTTTACTTAAAAAGGTCATTCATACCTCAGCTCTGTGCATGACTTGTATCAGGAGCTTTTCATGTGAGATAGAGAGTTCTTTCTAGATGACACTTCTGCTGTATGGTTTTGAAATGGCCCTTTGTAAAACTTCATGAAAAGTAAAGGTTTGCTTTTGCCCTCAGATCTGCTACACAGTAGGAAAGTTGACTTATTTGTGGCAGTGAATTTGCTTAATTAAATTTTGTTATTTTTTAAAATAAAATAACAAATGCTTTTCTTGAGCATTCGAAAAAGTGTTTTTACTGAAACTTTTTTTCAGAAACAGTGACATTGTGCAGTTTTTTAAAAGCAAATGGCATTTTTTTTTCTTCTTCTACATCATATTAGACTTTCTTCCAGTGTGTTTTTAGTTATTAATGTCTTGGTGGGAGTCTTCGCTGCTCCCTTTTGCTTTGGACTTTATGAATTGGACTTCTGTTACATGCATATCATCATCATCTTTGTTAATGTTTAACTTGTTTAGATTTATAATAAATAGTTTTTTTAAGGACTTTCCTTTATTACTTAAATAGCAGTATAGGTCATTATTCCATGTTTTGGATGAGCCACATATGGAGTACAAAGTGATAGTATTTTGCAAGTGTCATTGCAATAAAATATATTTGCATATAAAAACAGTTTACATCCATAAATACCTAATTATTTTATATTTGCCAGCAAGGATGAACGCGTAAACACTTTTTGTTTTGTCCCTTAATTTCGGCTCCAGAGTGCTGCCATTGGATTTAGTGAATGTTCTTTTGAAAAACCTTTTATTTTGCAACTTTCAAATAAATATATATGTTTTGTTGGTTGCTTTAAAAAATAATTTTAACCCTAACAAATTTTAGAAGGAGTACAGATACGTTTGTCCAGCAGAAACTAAACAAAAATATACTAATATTTGAATGCAAAGATGGGGAATATGTTGTGCTGTTTTTTATGATGAAAAATGTCAGTTTTATTTAAATATTGCCACATGAATATGTATTAGATTAGTGAAATATCAAGAGATTTAAAATCCATGTTTTCAAGTATTCACTTAACTGCCCTGATGAAGGCAGTTCCTTAAAGACACATAAATTTCCACTCTGACTAGATAAGGTATACTTTTACTTCATATCCCATCTTCAATTCAAGTCATGCCAAAAATGGAGGAATTATATCCCATCCAGATTACTCTAAGGCATGTTAAAATGTACTAGCCCTATGAGATTTGCATTATTTATGAGAGTTTAATATTCATTTGCATGGCTTTGTGATCATTCTATCTTTTCAAAAACAAAAGCTGAGAGCTGCATCTTAGCTATCTTGGTGTAAATCCAGAATAACTCCATATACCTGTGACTAAAATCTGATCCACTAAAAGAAATCCCTCTGCCAACTATGTAAAATGAACTGAAAAATCAGCAGAAAACTTCATTCTTCATTTAATTTGGTTGTGGGGTTTGCTGATCTGCCAATGACTTTCCTTCAGCATAGCTACCTCCTGCATTAGAATCCCCTCAGTCAAGGACTGAACTTATGACTTCTTTCACATGAAGATAAACTGCATGCTGTATTGAGCTTGGTCATTTTAAAGTTAAGGGTCATTTAACGAGGCTGAGGAGGAGCAGGTGGCGAAGTGTTTGTTCTGACAGGATTGTTATGAAAGGATTTGAACACTTATTCTGAGGCTAGCTGGAGCAGGAGAAATATTTCTGTGTCTCGTTGACAGCTTCTCATGAAACAGATGAAATCCTTGAATTCACCTCAACTCCCAGCATTCTTCTGTTCTTTCTGCTGCTTGCATCCTGCATAGGTTCCTTTTCCTTCACTTTTGCTACCAAGGGCAATCTTTCTGTAACCATGCTCTACATACGCTTTGGCCCTGACCCTGGCCCTGACTCTTCACTAGGGACCGACCTCAGCAACCCTGTGGAAACAGCGGAACTGAGCACCCACCTACCTCACACAGACCTCCTGGCAACCACAAACGTTGCCTGTGAGAACTCCAGACCCTGCTCAGTCAGGGTGAGATGGGCCTCAGAAGAGCTGTGCTGCTCCTTTCCTAGCACATGACGAGGAAAAGTTGTTCCTGTTGGGTTTTACTGTTTAGTCAGCTGATGATGCTACTGAGTTTGAATTGGGATGACTTAAATTTAGGTAAGGCTAAAAGAATCGAGATGCATGAAGGAAATGGAAGAGCTAGCAGTGTTACTAGCACTGGCAGTAGGAATGTCTGACCTGTCAGTTAAAGAGGGGAAAAACAACGTAACTTTTTTCTTCTTTACCTTTTCCAATGAAGTGGGCTTTGGAAGAATTCAGATTATCAAAGCAGATGACTATTCCTTCAACCTTCTTTTTCATAGCTGGAGTGGATTGCAGTTAGTCTCCTACACACTGAATTAAATTCATCTGAATTTGCCCAGGAGCATGATCTAAATTCAATACAAGGAAAAGTTCATGGCTGAATTCTGTAGCACCTTATAAACAAAACCAGTAAGAATGGTTAGAGCCTAAGGAAAGTTTGAAAGGTTTTTAGAATCTGAACAAAAACCTTTAACCAGACATTCAACAAAAGTGGCATAGTTCTCTGCTTTGTAATTTACAGCTGCAGCTGATTTGCAGATATATTTGTGTGTCTACATTTTTTTAGACTCACAAACAAAGGTACATAGCATTGCTTTTTCATGTGCTTTGCCTATAATATCAGTTCCTGATGGAGTGCAACACAGTATTGTAGTTAGACTAATGTATTTGAAAATGCTTCAACCTCCCTTAAGGGTCACTCAATATACCCTTAAACTAGCAATTTTATCTTTGAAGACTATTGCTAAGATTAAACTACTGCTTCTTGGAACAGGCCGGTAAGGATAAGGAAACATTAGTTTTCACCACACTGAGAAAAGATTTTTAGCAGGGGAGTTGTGTTGTGTCTCGGGCTTTGTAGTAAGCCAAAATACTGGGTGAGCTGGAACAGGACTTAAATTTGCATGTTGTCCAGGCTAAGATGGACTGACACTTTTGCAAGAGGATACATCTTTAAGAATTGATTCTTACCTGTGATTCTCTCAGAGATATAGCCATTAAGCTGCACTGACTTTCAAGAAAAAATTACCTACTGGCTTCTCAACAATTTGAATTTTCAAGTCTCCCTTAGGTATAATCATTCTTTCAGAAGCCTGGAAACACTCTTGTGACTCAGCTTCTTCTTTCACATAGTAGTTGCTTGTTGCATAACTTGCACATTATGTATATTTATTTTTACACCATGATTTATTATTTATTCTTAAATATAATTTATTTAATCTTTCATTTACTATTCCTTGTCTCCAGTGGGAAATTCATATTTTATACTAAAGCCTTTGGTGCTAAGATGATTCTCATCCTGGATTATGGTGGAAACTTGGTATGGTAGGAGTAACAAGTGCTTTCACCACCCTCAAAGCATATTCTGGCATTGTGAATTGCGTGTGCTGGTATAGTCATATGAAACAGCATCAATAGTCTGAAGCTTAGCCTCACAAGAGGATTATTTTCCCAATGCAGTCACCTATAAAGTACAGGCCCCTAAAAAGATTTCTGTTTGTTACAGACTTCCATATTCTAACATTTGTTTTCATATGCTACAAAGGATCCAGATTACAAATCCTGGCCAAAGAGAGAGAAGAAATCTCTGCCATATAGTTTCAGCAAGGCCAAATGAGGCAAGTGATTTAAAAAAAAAAAAAAAAAAAAAAAAAAAAAAANAAAAAAAAAAAAAAGTGAGAAACCTGTAATTTTATCTTTCTTCAGCGTGGTGGAAGTTCTGCTCAAAAAATGGTATCCTAAAAGAAAACAAGGGATTTTGAGAAAGCCATTTTGTTAAATATTCTCCTTATTCTCCTTAAAGATTTATAATAAATATTTATAATAATAATACTTATAGAAATATAAATTATATGATTTGGTACGTGGTGTTATAACTGCTACTGGCATGTCACCTTTTCCCATGAAAAAGATGATTTCCCATGAAATCATCTTTTCATGAGTACTGTAACAATATGTTTTCAAACTAATTTAAAACAATTTGTGTGTGTACAGATGATAAATATCCCACTAAATAGTACTTGGCTCTTGATTAGACTGCAAGGAATAGCTATATTGTGCTGGCACAACAGGACACTACTGAACTGGCACTTTCCCATGTAGTATAAATAAACTATATTGTAGAAATCAGACAATATAGAACAGAGAACCAACTTGGATGTCAAAAGAGACAGCAGGCATCTCTCTAAATCTGTTTGTGTAAATAATGATGGTTTTATGAGCAATTGTGGGGACCAGTGACCCCCTATGTTGCAATTGTAATGACTTTTAATAATTAATAAAGTGTTTTCTTACTCTTTTTTTCTTTAAGTGAAATTGGTGTATCCTTAGGTCTTATATTAGATTTAGTATTATCACTGGTTTGTGATTTTGATGGAGGAATGTGAGGAAAATCAGTTTGCTTTCACAGTATGGTGCATTACAGAGATTCAAAATACAGTCTAACTACTTGCTTTAAACGAAACTTTTCAGTTTGTCCTGGAAGTATAGTAGAGGTGGTAATAATGGCTGGTGAAAACATTTTAAATCAGAAAGTAATAGATATGAGAGATTAATACCTAATTCAGATCCATTTTAAAATTATTAAAAGATTCACAATTGTCTGTTTTACACATCTTCTAAGTTTTCTCTTTGCTACCTATTTCAATTTAAAACTGTATGTGAACAGAGAAGACCCTTGCTTAATAGTGAATGCATAATAAACTTTTATTTAATGCAGTTCATAACAGAAGTGAGTAGGAAAAAAAATACTAAGCTTAAGGTGACCTATTTCCTAATTGGAGAGAGAATTATATAACATATATTCATCATCTTCATGTATTGATTACATGAAGATATGCATTTATTGAAGACTTCAAATTGATCTGTATAGTGAGTTCATTAAAAAAAAAATTGCATGCAGAACCAGCAGTCTTTTAGTTTAACTAAGCTTTGTTAAGTATGAATAAATAGACTAGTTCTATGAGCTAGACAATAAAAATCTGTGTTTTGTTTCATTCAGTTTTCTACTGTTTCCTAGAGGTTGCCTGCATCTTGATTTTTTCCTAGCTTAGTAAACTATACTACCACTAACCTGTTTTCTGCCTGACAGGATGGTCCCGTTTGGCCTGAGCACACACAGATGCCCCAACTGCACAGCAGCCTTTTAAAGACTTATTAAAGAATTTATTCTGCTAAAACAGCACAAGATGCCAAACCTTACTGTAAATAGTGGGCAGTCATGTGTTAGATTTGATAAATCAAAAAAAAAAAAAAAAGTATAACTAACAGAACAAATACGAGGGAAAAGATGTCTGGTATTCCAAATAGAACAGGAGGATTCCTCATAGAAAATAGGCCAAGTTGACTCATATGACAAAAAAAAAATTTCGTAAGCAGTTGTTATCATGAATAATTTGCACTGAATGGAAGTTCATATTTTGTAGCCTCGGGTAAGTGTCTTGAAGAATAGGAAAGAAAAAAAAAAAAGAACAAATGAAATCTCTGTAGTCACAAAATAAAATGCTGCCTGCTGTTAAAGGTGTGCAAACAGATCCTACAAAGCTCTGCCTCAATCTGTTAAGTCCCTATTGTCTGGGAAATATCTGTTAGCTTAGAAATAAAAATCTTGTTTTCTTTCAGGTTATTTTCTTATATTCTTTTTATATATCTGGCAGATTGAATCAAAACCAAATGTTGACATTCTTTTCCAGTGTGTGTATGATTATTTGTAGTCTTTAATTCATATCTAACTGACTGTTTTTGTGAAGGAGAATCAGTTTGATTATATTGGGAAAAGTTATTCATGCATTTTAGAGTAATTTCAACTGGATTTATAGTGTCCATAAAGATTATCTTCTCTAGAACACTTTGAATTCACTAACTTTACACAATGTTCAATTAAAAAAAAAAAATAAAAACTTTCTCCATGTTACACAAAATGGAAAACATTGTGGGTGTCTGGATTAGATTACAGCATTTGCAGAGGAGCATAAATTATACTTTAACTGCAACCACCCTATCTTCTGCATGGTATCGTAGGAGATGTAGCCCAAACGACAGAGGCCTAAAAGATAAAGAATTTTATCTGCCAGGATTTCTGTGACTGAGCATCCATGAAAATTTATGGGAAGAAGGAGATTGGATATATCTAAATCAGCTCTGGCAGATATAGTGCTAGATGACTTGGAATGTTTTCATTTTAAATCAGAATTTTCAGGTTTTATTTTGTAAATGTATTTGTGTTTATATGCATTGCTCTAAATATATGTATTGATATAAAAATATACTCATTTTTCATATGGTTCAGGGTATAGAAGAAAATGACCAGGATTTTACAGAATCATAAAGTATTTGAGGTCGTAAGGGAGCTCTGGAGATCATCTGGTCCCACAGCCTCTCCTTGAGCAGTATCAACCAGAGCCAGTTGACCAGGACCATGCCCCAGTAGGTTTTGATTATCTTCAGATGCAGAAACTCCACAATCTCTCCAGGCAACCTGTTCAGTTGCCCTTATAGTAAAGCAGTTTTTCTTATCTTTAAACAGAATCTCCTGGTGGACATAAACGGTAGCTTTCATTAAAAACAACTATTGTTTTAGTTTTCAAAGCCTTGTGCGTGTCTGCAGTGAGCACTGGGATTAAAAGCCAAAGATGTAGGATGCCCTTCCTTCATAGTCTGCAGTTGAGTTCCATACAAATGACATATTTGAGGTCAGAAAAGTCAACCGTTGATTCACTTCAGTGTTTCATTTTGGGGCTGGTTATAGAGATGAATGTGCTGAGTAGTCCACAGTACTAAAAGCTGCAATCCAGTAGGAACATGGACTTTCTAATAAGAGAAAAAGGATTAGTCTGAAGCCACTGTTTATCTTCCTTAACTAGAAAAAGAGAAGTTGGATTCTAGCAGTAAGTCACAGCCATCTTAGGTATTCTTTTTCTCTCCATAAAGTAGGTATTTTCTGTTTTCAGTACTATTGCGATGTTCTCAAACAGGACTTTTTCTATTTAAAGTCTCTCTGAACAGAAAGAAGAATTTCAGATGTCATTAAAATGTAAATCTGTATGTGTGGAGATGTGGTAATGTTTATGATGCTTGCTGTATCCAGGGTAAGACTTTAAAAGTTATTAATGATGGTTGTTTCTTTGAGACAAAAGCAAGATGAGTTCTTCATTGAACCATACTTTTGAGAACCCTGTCCTTGTCTCTTGTGTCTCCAGAGTTCTGTAAAATAAGACTGCTTGGCTGCTCCCTCGGAATTAGTCCGCTGAAGTGTTACTGCTTCTCGATTGCTAAGAGAATGTTAAACAAGGGACGTTTTCTAAGTACCCGGGGCGAAGAAGAAAAATCTTGCCGAGCCTACCCTGTGCTGAAGCATCATGGTCTGGCTTGCATACCATGGCCCAAGGTAGTGGCTTGACTTAGGATGATGGGGAAGGTTGGGAATAAGCAGAATTTTACTGAAAAATGTTGTCTGTGAGGATAGAGATGAAGTATTGGGAAGAAATCAATCAAAATGACTTTATAAACTTATAAACCTTAAAGCAATGCACCTGCCATGGAAGTACTCTGTTGGGATTCTTGAAAGTACTATTATTGCTTTTAAAAACTGACAGAACAAAGGGCTGGGCAACAGGAGAGAGAAGATTAATAGAAAAAGATTATACTTCTTTATAGATTTTTCTATTCTAGACTGCTGCTTGGATCCTTTAACAGCTTTACCCAAGGCACCACACCATAATGAAAATGAACAGATTGGTGTTTCTTGCAAATGATATTCGATTTTGGGCTGTCTTACATGAAGTAATATGAAGATCTTAACAGGACTATTTCTGAATAACAACTTAGGCAGTTTGAATAAATAAAGTTTCTAGAACGTATTTTCACTCGTGCATAAATCCTCAGGGTAAAAATTTAATGTTAGTATTTCTACTTGCATTTCTTTATTGAATTCTTTTGTTCCTCCAGAAAATACAAAATAGTTATCTTTTTCTAGGATAATTTATATTTTTGCTTTAGAAAGAATGTTTGAAATAGTTAAGTCCAGATTCTTTATTATCTAAGAAGGGATACTACCTTTTGAAGTCTCTATTTTATAGTTAGGTATTGTAAATATGCTACCAAACATTGCATACTGAGAGGAGATGAGTAAAAAAGTACCAAAATGACTGTGGTGGGACCTTTGTTGTGAAAACTTGCATCACTGTTCTGTTTATTATTGAACTTCACTATTCAACTCGTGTGTGTATATATAGTATTTGTATGCACATATATATTAGACTATTACTGTATAGCTAGGCTTTTCATAAGTTTTTGAATGTCACAAAACTATATTGAAGGCTTTGAAGTATTCTTTATCAAAACTGCTGGCTCCGTGGTTGCATTGGTTAATAGCTAGCAGTATACTGAACAATTTTGCAGGGGCTATTTAGAAATGATACCTGTTTAAAAAAAAAAAAGATATGCTTGAGATTCAAATGCTAGCTTCAGTGAAACCTTGATCCCGCAAATGTAAAATAGAACATTTGAATATGAAGCTTATTCATGACAATTTCTTAGCTATGGCAGCTCATGAAACAATTTTATATAATTTCTTTTGGCCCATGCACATCTTTTCAGCTCTTCTCTTACCACCAGTGAAAAGGCACCTTCTGCAAAGAGTGTTCTTCTTCCTACTATGTTGATTTTGCTCAGTTTTGAAACCTTTTCTGTTTAAAGACTTGAAATGTCTCTAGATTAGATCTTCCTATGACATTTTCTCAAACCAAAAAGGAAATAGGTTAAAAAAAAGCCTGAACAATTAAATGTATCATTTTTTAAGAGATATTTTTGTCCTTTTGTGCTGTGCCCCGATGTATAGAACAGCAGGGATGTTCACCTGTCCTGCTTGGGAGCTATGGACCAAGCTGAGCCATGTTCTCAGAGGTCCTACCATGAATGTGGTTTTGGAGGTGTTTGTGTATATTTGTTTTATATCAGAAATCTAGACTACTGAGCTGCAGAATGAATCTTTCTACATAGTTTCTCATACTTTTAGGAAGAGACATGAAACCCTATCTAGTTCAATGGAAATCTTAATTTTTATTGCTGTGTGTAGACACTATTGCTGCGAGATGCACTGTTGACATGGTCAGGGTTTAATTAACTAAGCTACAGCAATTGTAACTAAAGCTAACTGGGAAGAGAAATGCATGGTACAGAAGTTTTCCAGTGTACCCATGCAAAGTGTCATCCTGCCTGGGAATGAGTCTGCCCCCAGTGGTAGGGACGGTCTGTTTTTGACTTTTTGTATGCTTAAGTCATTGTTTTTGAGGCCCTGGTTTAGATTTTTGAAATTAATGTCAGGTTTCTCAACCTAATGATTGCTATTAACTCAAGAACCCTGAAAGCTTAGAGTTAGCACTTGGCATAGGGATTTAGGTGGTATTTAATCCATATAAATATATGCTTGAGTCTGTTTCCTGAGTGTTAGAAAAAAGCATGAAAATAGAAATATGCTCAGTATTGATTTCCTTTTCCCTAAAGCTCTTTTGTGGTACTATTTTGAAGAGTGACTTGATTTCTAGGAAAGCAGAGCACCTGAAGATTAAAAATGTGTACATTAGTAAATAAATCCCAGTCTAAATATTATATACAAAGCTATATATTTTCCTAGCGTGTATATTCTTGACCCAAAAGATACTAAAACAAAGGGTTGTTGCTTTATATTCTTGAAAAAAACCTTACCCATGACAATAAATACCTTCTTCAAGGGGAGTGTAGATGCCTGCTTTTTCCCTAAAGCCCCATATCGTTTTTCATATTTTGATGGAGAAGTGCCTTGGAAAGCTAGTGGCAGCCATAAACTGTAAAAACCTTTCACCTGGATCCTTTATTTATTAGTTGAATGTGCAGCACAGTGCAGTAGCGTGTAGGCAGAGCCATATTAGTGCTGTTCAGCGATACCAGCTTTAACAGAGCTGACTTTAGAGGTATTCCATTATACGTGCGTTTTGGCTTCCCAACCCCATTGGGGATACTTGAAGAGGCTGTATTTTGAGCAGCCCATCTCAGTGGCTTTGTAACCAGCCGAGGTATGTAAGAAGACTAGACTGTGTCTGTGGGCCAAGCAATGTCCTTTTCCACAGAACTGTGTCTGTAAGGCGCTGCAGATTTTGAGTCGGAGTAAAGGAGGCAGGCGGGCTTACTATCACCTTTCCAAACGTGCTTGCATTATATAGCCATGCTTTTAGTAAGGCTGTAATTTTTAAACTTTCTAAAGCCCTTGTCATAACAGAACTGGGGAAGCGGAGCATGGCTTTCTCTGCAAATAACCACGACTTCCCAGGGAATACATGGTGCAAGGCAGCCAAGCTGAGCTTTTTCAGTGTTTATCATACACTAGCTGCTGAGACAGCTTGGAGAAACCTAGTAAAAACTGATGGATGAGGAAGCAAATAAAATAGAGTCTGGATAGGACTGTCAAAGCAGCTGAGAGCTGGGACAGGGGCAGTAGACAGAGATAGGGAGAATTTAGATAAGAAAAGAGAGAGAAAAAGCAATAAATACAAGCAGAAAGAAGAAGATTGAGATGAGAGGTGGGAAGAAGAGGGAGGGCTGCACATGATGAGATTGATTACCTCTGCCCATCCCTTTCCTTCCTTGGGAAGCTGGAATTGGATTTGTATGCCTGTGTCCCAGGCATAATGATGGCACATGCTTGTGTGGTTCTTCATAAAGAAAACCTGCTCTTTTCTTTCTGCCTCTTAAAAAAAAAAATAGTAATATCTACGTATTTCAAACACTTGCTAAGTCAGGAACTCTTTCAGTTGGGAAAGAATGTGTGAAGGGTGCCTGGATAGCATTAGTTTGAGTCAGAGAAGTGGGCTGTGATACATATGCTTTATGCAGGAACACTTCCTCTTATGATGTGCCCAGCAGAGGAGCCCAGAGGTGACGAGAGATGTGGTATATCTGGGAGATGTTTTTTTGTAAAGCCCCTGTTTGTCTTACTGCAAGAGAACAAGCTGTGACTATGGCACAGGAGTGCAGGAAAGGGATGGATTGTTGCCAGGTTAGGGCAAGACAAAGCCCTGTGAACACTCTGGTGTGCAGCTGCGCAGGCAGCTTTGCCAGCTGTTTCAAGCAGCCCTGTTATCTGGTTGAAAGGTCTGAAGTCTGATTTGCAGGAGTAAATGGGAGCTCACTCTTTTAAAAACAACTTATTTATTGTCCTTTTTAGAGACAATGTAAAAATCAAATTAGCATGTTTTAATAGTGTGCGTGCCTGAACAACTTTAAAATTAGTTATGGATGCGTTCCATCTTCTAGTTGTACAGTTCACCTTATGTATAATAGGCTATAAAAATTGCTGCAAGATAAAGTTTTTATTTAAAATGTTGTTCATGCGTATGCTGAGTGGTCTTTGATTCGACTGGGATTTTTAGCAAGAGCTTTCTTCCTATCCCCAAGTCATGTGTACAGGAAGAAAGCTATGTGCCAGGATGACTTGGCAGATAAGACTTGTCTTTGGGCTATGACCTCTTGGTCCTGTGTTCCATGTCTCTTGGACATCCACATGGACGGTCTCTTGTCATTACTAATTCTGGAATGGGCAATCTAATTCTGGAATGGGCAATTGAATTTTAAGTATAGAAAACTGGATCACTTTGCATATTTATCTTGCAAGATACTTAAGATTTTGTATTTCTTAAGAAGGGAGGAAAATGTCCTGAGGTTTAACTGCATTATTTGAAAAATGGTAGTCTTCCAGGGCATGTGTGTATTGAGGAATTGTGCAATAGCTGCTACCATATTTTAGCTTATGTAGACGCTGAATTAGTGTGCCTGTTTTGGTAGTGAGGTACTTCATTTGACTTAAATAAGAAACTTGAGAAGGGATTTTCATTTTATTCAGTGGATTGACTATTTACCAACATATGAATGAGCAAGGCACAGCAAAAGAAAGAAAATATTCCCTCCAATACTGAACACTGTAGACACATTAAGAATAATACCGAATGAGAAAAAAATATTCTATAAATTCAGAAGTATGAACTGATTCCCTTTTTTATAATATAAAAAGATAGAGTACTCTACCCATAAAGATGGAGTATTGTTAATGGGAATTTGGATCCAAATTTTCGTTATAGTGCCCAAGGCAAAAAAGAAACCAATGCTCCTTGGGCAATGGCCAGATATCCCCTCCAGTGTTTAATTAGGACAAATCTCAGCAGAGTTGAATTCAGAGAGAATTAGCTGAGAAATAGCTCTGAGAATTCTCTCAGAAGAGAGATACGGGCACATGACAGAAACTATTCCTGTTAACTTCCGTGGGGCCTCTGTCATTGGCAGGAGTTTTGGTAGTAGCAGTAGTAGCCACTGACACTTCCGAAGTGTATATGCAAGAAATAAATGCCAAAAAGCTGCTGGTGGTGAAAATTCATATGCAAGGTTTTTTGGCGCTAACTTTTCATTGTCGACAATCTGCATACTTCTGAGAAGATTTCCTGGGCCCCCTCTATAGAGGAGCCTTTCTCATCACATAATAGTGACTTTTAACTTAGAACTGCATTGACTGATGTCATTAGGACCTAATTAGGTATACCTACAAATGACTTCATCACTTCCTGTGTTTTGGCGTATAAGAATAAAGTTGCCAAAATATTGAAGCACTGTAATCATGTGTCATTATAGATCTTGCTAACTGATGAATGTTAATTCATTCACTGCTTCAGAAAGTCTAAAAATGCAAACATGGCAAAATATAAAAGTATCTGAGAATTATTTGTACCTGATATATTTAATTGTTAGCTAGGGGATATTTTCAATAAAATGTGCAAAATCTAAATGTGTAAAATTGCTTTTTCATAAATATATGGTATTTAATTCTGTAACTACTTTTAGCAAAGAAATTAATTACATATCTATGTTTTTAATTTGTAGGTACATTGAAACCTTGAAGGAACACAAACCAAAAATTATCTGGGATGAGCAAATTGCTGAACACTACTTTGAATACAAAAAGTGAGTTACAGCTTTTTACCTACTTTTGTGCAATTATTCACAGGCATAGTCCAGTACACAATGAATTACTAGTTAACTTTAATTCAGCAAATGGAAATTCTACTGTTTGCAATCTGTGTGGCAGCATTGAATTGTAGCGTAACAGTGCATCAAGAGAGAGAAATTGGAGCAGACAAGCTAAAACAAGCTTTATAATAGAAATCTAGAGAGTCATATCTTAACAAGCTATCCATCAAAGTTAACTACTGAGTGTCACTTAGAACATCTGAAGTTAGTACTGTGGGCAAAAAACTAGTTCAAAAACTAGTCCTAGCCAAAACTAGTTCTTAGAGAAAGTTGTGGAATGAACCTGGTTTTAGCAGGTGAGCAGGTTGACCAGGGAACAAACTTGCACCAGGTCAAATGGACTACAGAGAACGGTAATAGTAGTAATATCAAGGGACTTTCAAATGGAGTAGTTAGAGTAGAAATGCTTTCTTTAGAAGGAGCCTGAAGACAGGCGGTAGTGGTTTTATTTGACCCATCTTTCTCATAATGAAATGACAGGAGGATTCCTGATGATAGGCAAATTCCATCTACAACATATTTTAAATAAGCAACAAACCCTTATCAAGCCTCTGTAACTTTCACTATCTTTGTGTGCCCTCTCATTTTGGTAACATATTTTTAAAATTAAATAAATAAGCCTAAACTTGTACTACTTTTATATCTTAAATTTAATTTTCCAAGGTTCTCTCAATCTGCAGTTTTCTCTGGGCTTTTAGACTTCTCAGCTGTGTATATTCCTTATCAGGAAATAAATGTTTACATATATGCTGGCAGTATTTTTTTCCTGAACTTGCATAGAAGAACTGTTCTTTTGAGTTCTTTGATATCCTGTTTTGAAATTATTGTGTTTGTCAAAAATCTTTAAAGTCTTTGCCTTAACTAAAAAGGAATAAATCAGAAGTGTTGTTTCACTGATCTTCAATGAAAAATGTAATTGGAGGCACAGTGGTCACTGGATGAAAGCTTGTGCTCACAAAAGTAAATCAAAGGGCGGGGTCCGAATGAACCCCAGGTAATCTGGGATTCACTCCACAAACAGGTTTGCTAAATGTTTCCTTGCAACCTGAACATTCAGGAAAGTGAAAACCTGGCACTACTGCACTGTTTGCCTTTGAAAGGCAATCTTTGGAAGTTCCTATGTGTGGTCTTTCTGGAAGAGGTTTTGGTGCGTAGAATGCACTGGATCTGAAAATCACTCTAAATGTCATTTGCTGGGTTGTGCCTGGCAGGCAGCCACGTGGCTCAGCATGTCTGCAGTGGGGCAGCCAGCTGCAGAAGAGGGTGATGTGATCTCGTCTCCAGTCACCACTTCTGTGTTGCCCTGAATGTTAGTGAAGTATCCTACCTGAAAGTCTTGCATGTTTGCAGTTGCTAAGTAATTGAATAAGGAGTCTTTAAGCAAAGCACAACTAATGCTTTTCATGTAGCAGAACCAAAGGTTGCCATTGCAAAGAGCTGTAGAAACCTGTCGCCTCTGAGTGCTTGTCCCTGTGCACTTTCCACTTAACAGTGTGTATTAAATTGAGTCAAGAGATTTTACCAGTAACATCTGCTTGGTATGTCCATGCACTCTACATTTCTTCCTGCCCTAAGTGGTGAAGGGGTACTGTACACCTACCTGTTTCCTGACTTTTCCTTACTAGTAGTTGAAAATACAACAACAGGATTAATGCTTAGTGTAGCTTGCATTGTCTTTGCCTTGTGTACCAGTAACATTTAGTTTAAAATAAATTGCTGGAATTGGGGAAAATTTTTTGTCAGTTTGCACCTGACATCTGAACACTTTTATCCTTTTCAGATGTGCATTGAGTAGGTACAACTGTCCTCTGATACCTGAGAGTCTTATAAATAATGTTACATGACAACAGGCTATCTAAGTGTGTTTACTTGCATCTAATATCAAACCATCTCTCTCACAACAGCTGCTTTTTGAGTTTGCACCCTGTAGGAACATCTCTTTTAGCTATCAGCCTTTTCACTTCTCTTAAAAGTTGTCTTCCTTAATGCTAACTAATAATTGTATTCCTCCTGTTTAACATGCATTTTGTTATGACCAGTTCATTCTTGGATGGAATGTCGTGCTAATCCACAGTTACATTTTTGTGCTTTGTGTTAGCTATTAAGAAGCTAAGGAGTGTGTTCCACTTCTTAGATGTTTTGAAAGGCCTGATCCTGAAGCCTTTCAAGGAATTCCTTAAATAATCAGAGTTGTTGTTCTTTTCTGTTGCCGTGGCTTGAATATGACATGATGCAGTTTTTGCGCAAAGACTCCTCAAAACAGATCTCTGACTGTGTGCAGTCTTCTGTTGAACTTTCTATAGCTAGTTCTGCTAGCTTCATCAAAGCTCTTTGATGTCAGGAGAAATTATCCTGGTAATCTTTCTGACAAATATTCCTGGAACAGATACCTGCAGGACAGTTCCAAGGTTGCATACTTCTCAGAAACCTTGTTCAGTTGTACCAGCATTTGTGTGCTGTGATGTGTTTGTATCTTCAGTTGAGAGGGGCGGGAGTGGAGGTCTTTACCTGCAGTAGAAAAGGCAATTTTGGCTTCACCCCCTGTAACTAGAAGCTTGTAATTAGAGTGCAAGATGGACATTGATGGTAAAAGTGTCTGATACTGGAGCCAGAGTCTAGAATAGTCTCAAATATACTAGATACCGAATAGTCATTATTCTCTGCCTTTGGGCATAGTAAGTTGCTTGTGGTGAACATAGCAATGTATCTTATTATTAATAGTAGTATCTCCTTCAGAATAAAATCGGTGTTTTTTTCCAGCCCTGTCTACCCTTGTTTCCTTTTTATGGGAAGAAATGAAACTGTCTTTGAATTCTAAAATCAGCTACAAATCCTATGGGAATCTACCTAACCTGTTGTGACTATATCGTTTATGTACTTTGCAGAAATAAAGGAGGAAAACATGCTGTCTTCTATCCAACGTTGAAGGTAGGTGCCCAATTTTCTGCTCAGATGGTAGGAAAAAGTTGTTTCCTTGACATGTTGGATTATTGAAACACTTTTCAAAATGCTGAAGAGGGGCTTTTGTTAAAAAAAAAAAAAAAAAAAGTTCACGCTAACATGCTTATTATGATTCCAGTCTTCAGCTACTTACCTGTATGACAAGCTTAGTTTTTCTGTCTAATGCATAATTGGGTTTGGGGGATCACTGAAGATGAACCATATCTAGAGGGAAGACACTTAAGGATGAACCAGTGTTCTGAGAGGATCCATTCGAGTGCATGGTTTAGGTGTGCACAGACATCTGATTTTCAGAGAGGAGACATGGAGAAAAATTGCCTTCTTAACATGTTGACTGGAAGCCTGAGGGAGTTTTTGCATTCCTCTGTAGCAGGGTCCCGTTTCACACTGTAGCCCTGAATCAGCCTGTTTTTTTCAGGGAACATACTCTAGGGTTTTAAAACCTGAAATGTTTGGCCTTATTGTAGTTCTTTGGTGGGGCATATGATTTTGGTCCTTACAATGATCTGCAATATGCCAGGATATATGATACAATGGTTACTTTCAGCCTTCCTAGGAAGCTATCTTAAATTTTCTTATATTAACCTAAAGGCAGTATCTTAAACCTCTGCTGAGTTTAATATCAGAGGAAAACTATTTCAGTAATGAAAGTATATCATGTTTAGAGAGAACAGAGACATTTTATATGGTTAAACCAGTGTGAAATTATCAAATTTCCCTTTTCCTAAACACAAATATTCCCCTAAATTCCATTACGATGAAACTACATCCTTCACTAATCTAATACCACTGGAAGTACTAGTACATATGGGCAATTAATTACTATGTCTAAATATATTCTTGCTAGTACTGGTCCTGAGGGTTGAAAACCATCAATATGAGCCTCAGAGAGAAATGATAAATTATTCTGAATATGCCAGGCCACATTCTCTCCGGTCGTGTTGAATTGTTTCACCAGTCTATTGTTAGTACTAGCTGAGTTAATCAAGTTTATTAATTAATTAAGGAATATTTGTTCCTTAGTGTTTTTTTTAAATAAATCTTCTTCTAATAATAATAGCATATACTCAGCTGTGGTATTTGGTAAATTTTTTTAAATAGAAAAGCAGAATTTCCTTCCAATTTCAACAAGTTTAAAAGGGAATATTTTGAGATCTGTATGCTCGGGCAAAGCAAACTGTTTGCGTAGGGTAGGTCAACTGAAGAGTGAATATTGTTTTATTTTCCTTTCACAAATGTGTTTCTTCCCCTTTTAAATGCTGTCATCAATGGTAGTTTGTTTGCTCAGAAGAGACTTGTTCAGGATTAATTAAAATCAGTTAAGAACTCCAGGCCCAGCACAGCTGTTAATGATGTCTTGATACTTGATTCTACTTTCCATGGAAATGAGCTTTCAGAGCATCCTTGTGGTAATAGCAGTTCAGACATCACAGTACTGCACTTCAAAGTAAGAAAACGTGGAAATAAAAGGTTAAAAAATATTTTGATTATCTGAACTGAGAGAAGTGCAGAATGTAAATTGTAACATTATTTCTGTTGTAAACATCTAAATTAATGCCTGTAGCACAGATAAGGATGTTTTTCAATGTTAATCTCCCAGAATTTCTTTTAAAATGAATGTTTGACATGAAAAATTATGACTCTGTCCTGGGAGAAGGCAAGTAGATAAGAGACCTTGATGGTATTTGACAAGTTGTTCTAATTGTCTTCAGTGATAAAGTTTTATTTTACCCTCGGAAAACTCCTGTGAAGAGTTAAAATTTCTGTACATTGCAAAATGATAGCTTAAATTAGAGTAGTCTTTTGCATAGTTTATAAATCTGATTTATTTCTGTGGTATTTCATCTGCTTAGGTAGCTATCGTGTATTAGGTCACTGAATTAACTGGTGCAATGAACTGCTTCTCACTGAATAACTGCTCAATAACCAGAGAATATTTGAGATAGAGATGTTACTTTTCAACATCTGATTCAAGGATAGGTTTTTTTTTTTTTTTTTTTATGATAATGATGTGAAAAAATGGCAGCAGTGAATGTCTAATGCCTCAGAGTAAAAGTGGTTGCTTTGTTTGTCTCTGTCCTAGTCCATCCAATTGCGTTTAGAGCTTGCAAAAGAGTTGGGCACTGGAATATCCATCTGGGAGCTGGGACAAGGCCTGGATTATTTTTATGACCTGCTTTAAATAGGAGATGATCTGCAAAAGATTTTATTTGCTTCGCTGAGACTCCACCTTCAATTAATTTGGGTATTTTGGACAAGTGATTTTTAAAAATAATTTTAAAATATTTTTTGTAATTTATATCATATGTGTATTCAACTTCATTTTTTTTTCCAATAAAGAACCTTTTCTGAATTACTATATAAATGGGAGTGTTATCATCAGGTAAAATCTAGGAATACAATACAGAAGATCTTTTTAAAGTTGCTGAATTTGCAGTCATTGAAAATGGAACAAAACAACTAGGATGGCATGGCAGCAGAATTCAGGATATTTTTTTGGAAAATTTTGTACAAAAAATATTACCGAGAAGTTACTACAATGTGAACAAGGTTTAATTCAGAAGCTTGTCAAAACAATTCCTGGTAACTGAACAAATATGTCCATCAGATTATATCCAGCAAATGTAGTGTATGATGGACTTTCTACATTGCTGTCTGTTATTGTTAACGTAAGTAAGCCTAAAATAAGGATGGGGGAACCAATTGAATATCTTTCCTTCTGACTGGTAGAGACTTAAATGCTGACAAGCTACGCAGTTAGCTTTGTCCTTTGTTTTAATAAATTCCATGTAGTTTAAAGTCACAGTGATTTCAATTCATGACTTTATTTTTAATTCCTTTTTTACTTCTAGGAAGTAACTCGTGATTTCTGTCTTGCTTAGTGCCTCAGTTTATAATATTAGTGCATTGTGCATTAGTGGGTAGTCTGTCATAAGGCTAACTTTTAGCACCAAAGGCTGTAGTGGAAATAGTAAGTAATGGGTTACGTACATAGTCCCAATACTCAGAGCCCCAGAGCGGACTACTTGTTGGTTTAAGGGGGTGCTGTGAATCAGCATATTTCCAAGTAAAGCTCTTGTTCCTTTACCATGCACATTGGCACTTTAACCTCTGTGATACAGAATTTTTATTAACTGAAGGCTATATCAATCCATCATTTTATAAACAAAGCTCTCCCGTTCTGAAATCTTCCCTGTTTTTCACTTTACAGGTTTGGGTTTGCAGAAATATATGGGCCTCACAGCAGTTTTTTGGAAGGAACTAAGGGGAGATGCTAGGAATTTGGTGAGGGAGCTGCTGGTAAACCAGCAGAGATCCAGGCAGTAGTTCGGTACATCTCCTGGTCTCTTCTTGCCACTTAAGAGTTGTCACAGAGATAACCACACTCCTCCCTTTATGTCCACACTCCATGGTAATTAATCTCTGTGGGGGATTTATCCGTCCCTGCTGGTTTCAGCAGAATAAATCCTGCTGTAATCCAGTACTGATTAAAGAACTATTGATCTTCACCTCTCTGATTTACTTCTGGCATCTCTCAACTTCTCATACTGCAAGTATCCAGCAGGGTTTACTAATCAAGCTTTTTCTTCCATACCATTAGTGCTAAGATAATTTGCTGTGTGATTCCTCATGTTCAATTAACTTGAGCTTTCTAGTTCGTTCAAAAGCAATTTAAAGTCACTCGGGCATTGGTATCTAGAATAGCACAAAAAAAATTCTATTATGCCATTTCTACCGAACCAGAATGTTTCAGGAAAAAAAAAGGTCAATAAAAAATGCAAGGTTGTGATCTGAAATGGCATTTGGTTTTATGTCATCTAATAACTAGAGATTTAAAAATTATAGAGTTTGGGAAAAAAAGGTGTTTCATTTGAACTTGTTCTTTCCTCTCTAATTAATCTCATGTTTTTAATCATTTGTTATACTCCATAGGGGTTCTCTGTGAAGTTCAGGTGTTACATTTGTCTTTGAGCTCAGCTATGTATTAGAATGAAGTGTCTTTTCCATCCTTAGAGATGGAGTATACACCTCTGTGTGAAAAGATCAAACTAACCCTTGCAGATAAGTGCACTGAGAGTTTGAGCCATCCATGGTACACAAGTTTCTGTTTATTAGCATAAGACAGTGTGAAACCAATGTGAAATTTTGCCTGTCTCAATGAATAGAGTAATTGCTTTATTACAATGGGCACATGCTCTTGTGTTTCCCCATACTTCTCTTTTTGTGTTAGACTCAAAAAGCAGAATTCTTATAAATTCTGTTTTCTGCAGGGCATTCATTGAGAGAAAGAAAAAGCCTGTAGTCAGCCTTTTATATGAAGCTAATATTGTTATTGTCAACTATTATTTCACACATCATTTTAACAGTTTGCAAAGCTCAGGCTGACTTGAATCAAGATAGGGAAGAATTATCTGCATAATAGGAAGATCACATTGATTGTACATATAGGATAACTATCTTGTGTTATCTCTGTTATCTCAGGAAAGAAATTGATTATCTTAAGAGCATTTTTGAAAACTGGAGCTTACCTAGAATCTTTGTAATCACAGTTTTGAGAATTTGTGCAGCCTAAGCTTTTTAGCCTGTGTCATTATAAGATGCTGCGTCATTGTGGATAATTCCTTCTGGACCTTGTTTTATCATTCCATTTTTTTAGTCATACGTAAACATCAAGCTTCAGAAGTAGTGGCCAGTAGATACATCACTATACCAAAAAGATACATAGCTTCCAGGTAAGAAAGTTGGGAGTGAGAGAAAAGAGACAATGTGGAGAGAAGGATGACAATAAAACAAAACAAAACAAACTCCAACAACTTCTTTACGGTTATTTAGCTATAAAAAGTTGCTTATCAAATGTCAACAATTTAGTGATGTTTATAGGTTTGGCTGAAAACATGGGAGAGCTTTTTCCACTTCTACTGCAAGCTACTAGTGGTGATGATTTTATGTAGGGGGTAGTATTTTCCATATACTTCTCTTTGGAGACTGCAAAGTTAATGGCTCTTTGTAGGAACTGTATTTACAGTTGCTCTGCAATTTGGGAGGTATCTATAAACTTTATTGTTTTGATTAATGCACTCTACGGTTGTTTGCCTTCAGTGAAACACATGGCACCGCAAAGCGGATGGAGTCTTCTTTTACAGCTTGAAGAGGCTCTTCATAGCTGTTTTACATATTACTCAAAATTCCATTTCTCAGTCATTTTTTCTAGATGGTAAGTGAAAATTAACACTGTTAAAACATACCACACAGCCTTTTAGCAGGTACAGCTAAGTAAGCCAGAATGCGTGTTTTGTAGTCTACAATGCCATCACTTTCATATTTGATATTGGAGGAAAATATTCTCTTTAAAAAAAAAAAAAATAGAATTTGATTAACACCATTCATTCAAAAATTTTCAAAAATAAATAAAACCACTTACTATAAGTGTTAGCATTTGAGATTAAAATCTTTAAACTGAACATTTAAAATGTTTGCATTTAAACATTTGAAACAATTGTGTTATTCATATCACTTTTCTAGATGTATTTTAATATTTGTTTGACTATGTACAGCATTTTCAAGGAAAACATTTTTTCCTTTAAAAGCTGCCAGTAGAATAAGCACTTTTTGACTTCAATTTCTAAGAAGCTAGATTTAATTCTTCACATAGGCAGCTCAGAGCCGAGTGCTGCTTGTGCATTGCCTTTATTTCACACATAGATGATCGTATTTTGATCCATTCAGTGGATGGAGCTTTAATAAGATTTAGCAGTTGCCTAACGTAGGGAGGCAAAGCATCAAATGAATTAGAAAGTTGCTTCTCTTTGTCTGAATTCTCAGCTGACTGCTCAGGTGGCAGAACTTCATTCTAGGGTATTACCTTACTCACATCTTGTTTAAAAGGGAGGTAACGAAGCTCATGTGTAAATATTCAGTGTAGATAAGTTCTGGAGACTTCCTTACTCTCCTCATTTCATTTACCTAAAATTGCAACAGGTGTGCAAGTGGTGGTGGAAGGGCACCCTTCAGGTTTCTAGAACATCATGTGTTTTTTGTGTGACTGCTGTAAGATCAGTTGCAAAGTGCTGCTTTTTTTTCTATAAATACGGTCACAGTTTCTTGAACCAGGTCTGTCTAATGTTCCTGCTGTGTCATCTCCTGCTGTGATGCCCCTGCTATATGTGTGACTGCAGCAGCAGTTGATTGTGTGATCATCTTCCTCAAGATCGACATGCAGGGAGTAGACATCAGAAGACAGTAATGTTTCACAAATTTACTCCAATATGTGAATTTGTACGTTATGGGCCTCTCTGCCACTCATCCTGCTCAGAAAGGTGAGTATCTTATTTGCCCTTCCTTAATGCATTGGAAGTGTTAAATGTAGCTGAAAAGTTACTGAATTTTTATTTTTATTTTTTTTTATTTTATTTTTATTTTATTTATTTTTATTTTATTTTTTATTTCTCTGGAGACTGGGTGAAGTAAATGCCAAAGGTGGACAAGCTTGTATTACATATGTGAATGAAGGCCTAGCAGTAGCAGAGTCAGTAGTTGTGTTCCCAGTAGTTCCCTAGAAAGCTAGGGAGAAGTTGCCCAGGAGCACTGGAGAGACAATTTAGGCCATTTTAGATGTGGTCTGGCTCTCTTTTCCCCATCTCCACTACAGTGATATTGTGGTAGGCTGAGAGTGCTCAACTCTGCCTAGAGTTGCTACCTCTGGGCTGATTTTTCCCAAGGAATACTTGCTGTCTCAGTACAGTGCTAAGAACTTTTGTGTAAAACAGGCCAATGTGATATTTTGACCCCTCTTTACCGTATCCTACTGTGAAAAAGCTCAGAGCAGGGGCTGAACCCCCATTCTTTTTCCCTAGTGCTGGAGCTGGTGATGCCCCAGCTGATGGTTTTTGTAATAATCAAGGCTGATGAGTTCAGCATGTGCAAGTACAAAATAGTTTCTTCTTAAGTCTTTGTGGCAAGCACATCTGTTTGTTGAAGGTGTTACCTCTTGTCTTGTAATTGTAGATACAACTTAAAACATGTCCTGTTCCTCAACCCCCCTGCCCCCCCCTTTTTTTTTTCTCCAGGTCTGGCTAACTTTCTGGTATCATTCATTTGTATTAACATTAGAAAATGTTTTATTCAGTGATGCGTTTAGAATTGTAGCACTAAGTGGTCATCTATCAGTCCTCTACATGCTGCTTAAGTTTTTCAACTTGGAGCTTTCCATTAAAATTAAATTGCATTTGCTGTTAGTTTGGAATTGTTTTGGATAGATGTTCTTTGTCAAGCAGGGTACCATGATTTTAAAATTCTATCTAATTACATCTTTCATTGTTCACATCAGCCTAGAAATTGTGGTTGACATGAAGATGCAATTCCACAGAGGAGATGGACTGAGCTCATCTTGAAAGCCCAGTTTGGAAGCATGTTATTTGAAAGCACTGTGGGATAAATTATACCATTATTATTTGTCTTAGGACTTGAGATTACTGCATCTGATAAAAGAGGGAATATGGAGTAAGTTTTGACTTTCACTTAGGTGTCTAAGTTATTTTAATGAGAATAAAAAATGATAATGTAAGCAAAGTGATAAAGATAATATCATGGTCCCCATTAGAGTGAGGATTCTCCTGTTTTCCCTAACATCGAGTACTCAAACCTTTGGCATCCAAAGGTCCAAATTTCTTGTTCAGATTCAATGCCCTCCTTGTGAAGGCAGCTTTTAGGCTTATCTGCCTGCACAGATCTGCCACCATCACATGGTGGAGAGTGTGAGGAAGGAGAAGCAGAGCACTCTCTGCTGCAGGAGGGAAGTGGGAGAGGCAGCAGGAAACAACTGCTTTTGGAGGATATATGCTTTCTTTTTTCAGCCCAGACTTGACAAAAGAAACCCAAACCCCTGCATTACCTGTATCTTCTCTGTGCATTGAGCCTCTTCTTTCTTGGAGCTAAGGAGTAGAAAACATTTTGGCAGGGTCAGCGCTTTATTGATATATTTGTAAAAAATAAGGATAGTATTCCGATGGCTTCACTTAACGCTTTTTGGCAGAGAATGAAGTTTACTGAGTGAATTCTGCAGCTCACAAAATGAGTACCATAAATACTTACTGCCTTCCCAGGTTTGCATGTTGGCACAAGAGTGTTCAGTATTAAACTCGTTTATTATGTATATCAGAAGTCCTCTCAGGCAAGGTGTTCAGGAGTGCTGTATTGTTAGGGGAAGTAACTAAATGGAAATACAGGGTGGCTTCCCAGAGTGGAAAGCAATGAGCAAATGTGGGAGAGGAGAGGTAAGTGTATACATTAGTGTTCCTGAGCCTGAACAGACAAAGGATAATGGGGAACTAAAGAAGAAAAATCTTTTCCCAAAATCATGTGCAGAGTGCATCATAAAGTCAAACAGGAGCCAAGATTTCTATCTGTCTATCCAATCACCTGCCAGCTAGATGTGACTGCTGGATCATCAGAAACCAGAACAAGTCAAACCAAAATAGGATCCTTTCCTCACTGGCTCTGTGAGGGTCTTCACAAAATGATTCCTTTGGAAATAGTGTGCTGGCAATGAAATGGGATTATGGGTGTGCTTGAATGAACAGAGAAGGTGAATTTAGCATGCTGCTTTTCTGAAAAGCAATGAGTCCTTCTGTTCTCTGACACAGAATTAGTGAAAATGGCTTTCACGTAGGGACAGTAAATTTTCAAAGGATAAACAGAAATAGTTATTTGCCTTGCGTACTACTAGGTGGAGGAATAAACTACAGGAAGAAGTCTGAATATCAAAGACAGTAATTAGATTTTTTGAAAGGCCTGAATATTTCTTCAGAAACAAAGACCCAGATTAAAGACTTTAAAAGGAGGGTGATGGTGTTTTAGTCCTCTCACCTTCAGCTAAGCTGTTCTTCCTGTGAGGCACTCGCTTTCCAAGCCAAACCTCCAATAGCTGTCCCCCTCCTCCCCCTCCCGTGTATTGGTGGTACTGGTACTTGCTGCATCTTGCTTGGCTCAGAGAAGAGCAGAGAAGTGGATCTGGAGATCCACTGGAGATGCCACATTGGCATGGGCAAGCTTGTGGTTTTTGTTCTTGCTTGAGAAAGCGACTGTGCAAGTTTTGCCTTTGCAAAAGAGGATTTTCAGCAGTTGTGTTGACTCTGTAAGAATGGGAGGAGTCGAAGGAAGGAATAAGGATTTTCCTGTGCTGCACATAGTTTAAAACTATTCTTTGGGAGGAGCGAGTGGATGGAGTGGCTGTGCCTGAGGCAGCAGAGGGCATTTCTGAGAGCAGAGCTGTGCGAAAAAGTTTTATCATTCATCCAGTTCTTATTGCTAGTGCTGCTTTCACAGTAGTACCCTTTTCTTGCCCTTCCAAGGGATTTTCCCTATCAACATCAAATTACTCTTTCAGAGCTATTCTTGCAGTAAACACTTGTGTTGGAAATAATTTATTTCTAATTTCAGGGCAAAATCAACGTAATGAAATTTTTATCTTGAAAGCTATTTTGCAGTGCGGGTGCCAGATGCCAAGGAGTTGTCACCCCAAAGGGTAGCAGTGACTGGCAAAGCAGGATAAGGGCGTGCCCCACTGTGCATGGAAACAGTTCTTGCATTTTCATTGTAGTGGTGTGGTCTGGAAAAACAACATTGAAAGTGAGCCACCACCTAGAAAGCCTTCTGAATGCGCAAATGACATATCTCCAGACGAGACTTTTTTCACTGTAGGGCTGGGTTGTGTCAAGAAGCAGAACTGCTGATGTTACCCAGCCAAAAGGCAGTGTTTTGTAAGCAGCCTCTCAAATGTGCATCACCCTCAGGATCAATGTTTTGTTTAGTTCCCAAATTCTCTGTGGTCTGATAAAAGTCTTGTTCTTTCATCATTGCTATTGAAAATGTATATCAGAAACCTGCATACAGAAACAACCAGAAATCAGAAAAATGGATCTGAGATTATTTACACAAAGTTGAACCTATGGTGATATGTAGTATTGTCTTAAAAGCATCCCTTGTGTTGAGTCTGTCGTGGATTGTGTCCTTATATTGCCTTGGTCAAAATGCAAGTGTTTATAGATCTGTATGCAGGGGCTTGGCCTGAAGATTGCTGTGGAGGGTAAATCCTTTTTATTTGCAGGAGTATTTAAAATGTCAGCTGATAAAATGTGCATTCAAAATGATGGCTGCTCTCCATTTTAACTAGTCCAGTTCATTTTTGCCAATGTTAAATTAAATTTTGAGAATTAAGAGGGATAAGGAAATAAATTGAATTATGATGAGGTAGGCCTGCAAAGCTTTATATTGGGGTACATAAAATTTATGGCAAGGCAAGCTTGGCTAACCTATCGGGAAATTATAAAAGAACTTAGTAACTGTGATACTATAAAGGAGCTGAAAAGCTTATTTTCATTTAGTGCCTCATGAGCTGTTCTGCACAATATCAAAGTAATTACTTCTCTGTATGTAAGTAATGTGATGTTTTTATTTTCAAGTGATTTTGCAGCATGTCCATTAAATGATTCTGTGTTTTCTGCTTCTATTATTTCTACATAAAGCAGTATTTGTAAGCACCTTCTTTTAAAGATGTTGGCGTATGGAATGAGGCATAGTCAAACTAAGCTTAGGACACACACACACACACACACATATGCCATGTGTGATGCAGGAGTTTATCATTGTGGTAGGACTGAATTGAGTTATGAATGTGCAGGAGTTAATACATGAGTTGTGTGTTTCTACTGAATGATACCAAATGTTGTGATTGCTGTAATCCCCGATTAATACAGGGATTGAGTTGCAGTACAAAGCTACTTAAAGACTGTGAATGCGGTTCTATCCCTCCCAAGGTTTTGAAGCCTCATGTATTTTCTGTCAACACCTTCTTACCTTATTGCAGCACCAGCCACTGGAGATGGACTCATTTTTATGAAATGCCCATCAAAAATGAACAGTGCTATACTTGGTTCCATACCGATGAGCATACGTGATGTAGGTCAGTAAAGCAAGAGCCCAAGCTGAACTTCTAACCAAAAGCATCCTAACTGTAACTTTGCATTTGGAGCTGTGGCAGCACCATCGAAACTGTGTGTGTGTGCACATCACTTCCAAGTACTCTCCCAGTAGTGTAAAAGGAAAGGCAGTGCCTCGAGGCTACTGGCATTGCAAGGAGTATTGCTCAGAGCATGGTGCTGTCCCTCTTGGTCCGGGCTAAGGTGCAGTGACACTGTACCTGGAGCAGCTGCTTGAGTTTGGCTTCATGGTTGAGCCCAGTCCTAAATCCAAGATGCTCCTTTGATTGCACATGCAGAACTCGTAAGCCCCCTAATTCTTTCCTTTTGGTCAGTATCCAATTTTGCTCCTAGTGATGTAACATCTGATTTACTCTTGCTCCAGTGGAATGACTTAACACTATGAAAGACTAAAAATCTCAGCAAAAGCTTTCCTTTCTTCCCCCAAAATTGTGCTAGATCTGAAGTGTTCTGCTTGAAAGAGAGGGGAGAAATAATGCATCTGACTGCATCTGACTCAGTTTCTCCTGTTCCATGTTAGTAGAAAATGACTTTTCAAAAAAATCTCTCACTGGATGCATATCTAGTTTATGTATTTTAGTTAGTTTTTACTTAAAAATTAGGCTCTGTCATCTTAATGCTTTTTTACAGTATAATGGGAAATAGTGATGCTCAAGCACCAGGTGTGTTGCTGATCCCTCTACCCTCTGCCTACTGTTTAGCTTTTGCTAAAGGATTATCAGAGCACCGTGAAGCCTGCTGTGAACATCTTTTTAATTGTTGTGTCTGCATTTCAGGGTAGGAGAGGAGCAAGCAATTGTCCTTCAGAAGGGAGCCAGTGGGCCCTGTGTCTAGACAAGTGGACGAGCGTGCGACTGCAGGGGCACAGCAGCTACTTGAAAATGAATGGATTTATTACCTAGCTTTCCTGGTAGTTTGCTTCTATCTAATATCACCTTATGAGTTTTTGGCAGGGGGCAAGGGATGGAAAATGTTTATCTTCTGTGCGCTGTTCAGGATTTTTCAGTCATATAGAAGTACTTAAGATTAAGACCTTAATATTTAATAAGCCCTCTATTGTTAGAGGGCGAGTGGAGCTGCCAGTGTGAGATTGGGCTGCCAGCTCAGTGGATTAATGGAAACACAGAGTTGGATTTAAAAGCCCTGAGTGATAATCTTTAAATATGCTTAGGCATTGTGCTTGTGCAGTTTCCCTGGGGATTCATCATGTTCTCTGCTTCAAAAATTGCATCGAAGACATAACTGAAAATATAGCACTACCTTGCCTATTGGCAAATCTGCTTTCATTCCTGGAGCTTAAATTCCTTCTGTGTGTGCCTGTATATCTCCCAATGTAATTCCTTCAGCATTTTCATGTCTTACTATATTGTTGCCACAAGAGCAATTTTATCCAGACTTTAGAATGAGTTGAAGAGCTGAACTGAGCATCTTTCTTACCTAAACAGAGATCCTGATGCTTTCAAATTGGCAAATGTTGTTCTGTGGAAACACTGAGGGTGAAGGCAAAGCTGAAGTGAAAATTACGTCGAGAATAGAGGAGTGCATATTTATTGAGCTAGTCCAAAGAAATTCAGAACGGACCTGATGGGCTGGACCCCTTCTCTTTTCTGTAACTCCTGGCTGTGAAATGCTGCGGCACCCCAGGTTCACTTAAACCACATCAGTACTTTATCATTCTCTGACAGAGATCTGAGCAGTCGCACTGCAGGTGTTGGTGTTGGCATGGCGTGCTGCATTCTGGGATGTCTTCAGGCAGATGGAAAGCCTTCAGAATATTTTCATTGCAGATTTTTTTTTCTTAATATTATTACTTGCACAAGGACTTATCAGCCTGAAAGGTGGTTGGACTTAAAGCTGCTTTACTTGTGTACAAGTTTCTGGGGATTATCTCAATTTTCAATTTAATTTGCCACTTCACTTCATGCTATAAAGCTCTCGGGGAATCTTTAATTTTCAGAGTGAGCTCACTAAATTAAAATGAAAATGAAATAAGCTCTCACCATCAGCACTGACAATGGCAGTATGGTCCCATGTTTCTGCTTATGTCTAGTAAAGAGCTGCTTGTATAAATAAGGCACCAGGTAGTCTGCTGTTTGATGCTAGATCTTATTGCAAAACTGAATATCCTCATATATTGCACTGATGTTGATGCATCTTTTTAGCTTGCAGGACACTTGCTCCATCAAAATATGTGGACCAGTGTCACACAGGCTGTGGCATGCCGAGTTCTTTTTAAAAGCCATGGATCTCAGCAGTTTTCAGTAATGTTTAAATTGCATACAAAGTCATTCCCCACTGCTGCCTGGATTGATCTTCCCATGAGGCTAGAAGTGCTGAAGGTTGGAGAGTGTTAGATAAACTGGTGCCTGAACCCTTTTCATCATCTGACTGTTCTAAGGTCCTTCAGCAGCTCTGTGAACCTGCATCACATAGGAGTGCAGTAGATGGGATTTCAATGTGAAATCTGGAACAGGACAGGAAAGCAGGGTCAAGGAGAAACAGGTCAACACCATTTATCCGCAAACCTCTCACAATTGTGTGTTGGAGATGTGGTTGATGGCTGCTTCCCTTTCCTCAGGCACAGCAGCAGCTGTTTTGCCACTGCTCAGAGGTGTATGATTGCCCTGGGAGGACCCCAAGGAGCAGCAGGTTGCCTGGGCTGCTGTACATTAGGGCATCACTGTTTCAGTTCCGTAGATCTGAATAACAGCACGCTAGAGACAGGGGTTGAATCAGTCCTAGATGCTTGGGAATCACCAGCTGAGTTTATAAAAGACTCAAAAAGCTGAATTCCATGAAAGCATAGGGATTAGGTGGAAAAGTTCCTGTATCTCACAATGAAGAAAAAGGACCATGCTCTGGTGTCAAGCATTGTGTCCCTTGCTCTTTGGTCTGTTGTCAGCATTTTCCTATATCTGTTTTCTTGTCATCTCTGATTTTTAGTTTCCATAGCAAGCAAAGATTGCCTGTATTGGAATATTCTGGTTCAGAGAAGAACATACATGTATATTTTTTGCATGTACATTAACTCTTGATTCCATCAGAAATATTATTGATTCAATCAGAAAATATTCTGGTCCAGTCTGGTTCAATTTCTTCATCAATGACCTAGATGAAGGAGAGTGCTCCCTCAGCAAGTTTGCTGATGATACCAAACTGGGAGGAGTAGCTGATACCCAAGGGCTGCATTGCCATCCAGAGGGACCTGGACAGAGTGGACAACTGGGTGGTGAGAAACCTCATGAAATTCAGCAAGACCAAGTGCGAGGTCCTGCACCTGGGGAGGAATAACCTGACACCAGTTAGTCCACAGGACAGACTGGGGACCGGCCTTCTGGAGAGCAGCTCTGCAGAGAAGGACCTGGGCGTCATGGTGGACAACAGGTTGACCATGAGGCAGCAGTGTGCCCTCGTGGCCAAGAAGGCCGATGGGGTCCTGGGGTGCATTAAGAGGAGCGTCTCCAGCAGGGCGAGGGAGGTGATCTTACCCCTCTACTCAGCCCTGGTGAGGCCACATCTGGAGCACTGTGTCCAGGTCTGGGCTCCCCAGTACAAGAGGGATGTGGAGCTGCTGGAGAGAGTCCAGCGCAGGGCCACGAGGATGATCAGGGGCCTGGAACATCTGCCCTGTGAGGAGAGGCTGAGGGAGCTGGGTCTGTTCAGCCTGGAGAAGAGAAGGCTGAGAGGGGACCTCATCAGTGTCTACAAGTACCTCAAGGGAGGCGGTGAGGAGGATGGGGCTGGCCTCTTTTCACTGGTGGTCACTGACAGAACTAGAGGAAATGGCCACAAACTGAAACACCAAGAGTTCCACTTTTTCACTTAAGGAAAAATTTCCTGACAGTGAGGGTGCCAGAGCACTGGAACAGGCTGCCCAGAGAGGTTGTGGAGTCTCCTTCTCTGGAGATCTTCAAAACTTGCTCGGATGCAGTCCTGTGCCATGAGCTCTAGGTGACCCTGTGCATGCAGGGGGGTTGGACTAGATGATCTCTAGAGGTCCCTTCCAGCCTTAACGATTCTGTGATTTGCAGTAAGCTTTTAATTATGCAAATTTTCCATATGATAATTCCTCTTTTCAAGAGACATTTTTGATAATGGTGTATTGTGTCAGGGTAACCCACTGGGGTGCACCGTTATGAGTAAGATGATGTTTAATGGGAAAGAACTTTAAGGCATAAAACTGACAGGAAAGAACTTTAAAATTTCATTTTTTATTAGCACCAAATATCAAGCAAGTTCCATGACAACAAGTTGTACTTTCAAGCTGGTGAGTTACTTTGTTTAGGGAAAGTGAGTGGGTAATTATGAGACACATCAATCCAAATTTTCTGTTTGCATTTGCAAATCTCCAATTCCTTCAGCTGTGCACAGGCCTGAGTTTAGGATTTCTGTTCTCCCCCCTGCAAAGCAGGACCACATTCAACCACAAGGTTTAGGGACATCCCCCTCTTGAAAGAACAAGCAGTAGTTTGTACAAGGTAACAAGGTTCACGGGGAGACTAGTGAGGGCTATTTCTGTTTTTCTTTCTGGCAAGACTCATGTCCCATTCCTGCAGCTGAGCTCACAGATGACTGTTTCCTCAAAACCTCATAGGTGGCTCCATGCAGGCTCTCTTCTTGGCTAATGCAGCATCACTTTCCAATTAAATCACTGTAGCTGAAAAGACGGTGTGACCACTGGTGAGGAGGAAAGAAGGTATGTGGGGCTAGGTGGAGTACAGAGAAGTTTTGAGGGGCTCTGACTGTCTTAAGTACCTGGATTCTGCTCAGAGAGAAGTGTATTATTTATCTTGAAAAGCTTCCACAGTGACAAATGTGGGGATGCATCTGCTGCCACCTACGTCAGTAGCAGGTGGAGGTACATGAGCTTTCCAAAGGAATGACAATGGGAGTGCTTTTACGTGGAGGCATATTTTTCAGTCAGTGATGAATCCTGGGTGTTTATTATCCAAGCTGAGATGCAGTAATCAGAATCAGTTAACTGCATGTGTGGATGATACACTGAGTTTCCAAGGTAAACTGGATAAAGGAAAATGCAAGGGGCGTGGGGGGGGGAACCCTGCAATATTAGTCTCTTCAGGTAAGCGAAGGAACAAGCAGCCGTTCTATGTGGTAGCGGTGCTCATCAAACAGTTTGCAGGCTTTTAGTGGGGAGGTGATTTTCAGAAGCAATTCAGACTTTCTCCCTGGTTAGGTCTGTGAATTATGTGGAGAGACTCTCCTGTGTAGGGACTCTGGTCTCCTAATTCAGTGGCAAACCTAAACTGCCTAAAACCATGCAAGGTACCTACCCATGCACTTGAAGCTATAAAATACAGACACTTCTTTCTGTCTGCATTTGCCAGGCTGGGTCTATGATTAACCTTGAACCCATGTGAGTAGTAAGTGGCCCAGGTACAGCTGGCAAACTAGGCAGATATATGGGCTTTCAAGCCAAGGAAGCTTTCAAGCCAAGGAAGCACATTTGTAGAGGAAGGAAATGAGGTGCATCCAAATAGACATTCACAAGCCAACTCCTGACATCCTTTTATTTTGGTAGTAATTTGTAGTATCTTCCGGATGAATACTTTACACCTAAAACTTTATCACTGGCAGCATGATAAAATAAATACATAAGTAATACATGTTATCAGTTTTCATATTTTTCTTTTTTTTATGCTGTATTTTGTTGTACTGTGTTGAACAAAATTTAGTTTTATATAGATTTATTTTTATATATATACAGTTATATATGTTCTGCTATGTTCTGCTGGCTGTCTCTGAAACCAAATCCTATGCTCATAGAAAATGTCATCTTGTACTAGTAAGAAATTCCATGGGAATGTAATAGGAGTTTTATATTGGATAAGGATCCTATCCTTTCAAATTATACCTGTAACTGCACGTGCACTTAAGTCTCTGCTAAGCAATTCTGTAATAACAAAGAATTCTGTTTCAACAGCAGTTTCTGCAGAAAAGATACCAGGGAGTTGTTTGAGGAATCGTTTTAACTGATCGTTCAGTTCTGCATTGAAGAATGTGCAATGTGAGAAGATCTATAAGTAACCTGTGCAGCTAACTGGTGTGAGTACAGTACAGTAGTTGTAATGTAAACTAAACTGTACTTCCAGATCATTGAAAATCATAGTTTTTGGTAAACAGAATGAAAATATTTTTAAAGGAGAGGGGGGGAAAAGCAAGGTCCAGGATAGAAACGCCTTACATAATCAATTGATGGGATTTCAAAAAAGCAGCCTTTGAGATTGTGCATGGTGTGCAATTTGCTAACCATTTTTCATTTGAGTATTTTAATGTATCAGGAAATAAGGAACATAGAGCACTCTGCATTGGTGCTGCATCAAGTCAAAAACTTTGAATGAAGCTGTGGTTAGAACTGTTGGAAGTATTTTATTTATGTTCAAATTTTTATTTGCTAATGCTATAGCATGTTTTCATTTGCAGCAGCACTGGCCTGTAGACAAAAATTACATAGCCAGTATAATCAGGTAGGCAGCAAGTTCCTGGGTTGTGTGAAGTACATTTGAAAAAAAAAAAATAGCAGAATGACAGCTGAAATACTCATCTTTCTGTTGATTACAACAGAAACATCTATAGGTGGCTTTGACAACATGTATTTCAGAAAGCAAAGACAACAGAAGTAGGATAACTATTGGGAAGATAGACTTGTCTTCTGAGTTCAGGATTTCTGTTCTTCCCCCCCGCAAAGCAGGACCACATTCTTCAACCACAAGGTTTAGGGACATCCCCCTCTTGAAAGAACAGGCAGTATAAAGGTAACTGTTCATGGGGAGACTAGTGAGGGCTATTTCTGTTTTTGTGCAATGTGAGAAAATCTGTTAGGAACCTATGCAGCTAACTGGTGTAAGTACCGCACAGTAGTTGTAATGTAAACTAAGCTGTAGTGAAACTAAGTGAAGTAAACTAAGTGAATTGTGAAATTCACTGCTGCAAGATAACACAGAAGTCAAAAGCTTTAAAGATTTCAGAGAAGAATTGGAGATAGATGTGATTAATGAGAACAACTAGTGGTACACTTAAGAGGATGAAGAAAATTCACGAAATGCAAAACTGCCACAGATATGTGGGAGTTAGAAGAAACCCCCACCAAAGATTTGGGTTATCCTTCATGAGGTTTCCTTCAACAATCTCTTAAACATCTGGTTCCTTCCACTTTCAGACCATTTCTACCCTTATACTTCTAATAGCACTCCTGTGTTGGTCAGAATACACCAAATGTAGAGGCAATTTCACTATTCCATTTTTTTTTCATTTGAACCTGAGGGTGCAATAAATTGTACCGGATACGGCAAAGGATTGGATACAACTTCAGGAAAGCTGCCTGATAGAACCAGACCTGCTTTGGAGTTAGTACTGAACTTTCTAGTGGGTGATTTCAGCAGAGGTTCTGCAGTGAATTTGCTACATTTCCCAAGCTAGTATCTAAAATTAAGCAACCATCACCTGAGAAGACAAACTCTTTTCTTTCAAAATTATCAGTAACATAGACAAGTTCAACATAAAAAATAAAGGATTTTGTGTCTACATGCTTTTTGTTACATCACAGTAAATCTGGATTCCCCAGTAGTTTTTGAAATGTTACCTATATTGCCTCTCACGTACTTTCAGCTTGGCCTTAAACAGGAAACAGAAAGGAGTATAAATTTGCCTGGGAATGGGTAAGCCACTTAAAATTGATAAGCAAGGACAGATCAAATCAAATATATGTAATGAGAGAAATGACAAGAAGAGTAATGTACTTTTTTTATTGCATGCACTGTGTGTACGTGCATACATATCTTTGGGTATTTAGATACTCTATAGCTTGAAGTGTGAATATGTTCATTAAAAAAATACAAAAGACATTGTGTTGTAAACTTTAAAGAATATTTAATAACTTTTAAAAAATAAAATGTATATTTTAAATTTTGTTCTTTATATGAATGCACAAAAATGTGTAATTATTGTTGCCGTGACAAAATCCAAGGAACAGAGGAGACCTGTCCACTGTGATAAGATAGAAGTGACAATCTAAGAGAATTCAGAAAGGAGCTCCAAACCAAATCTCCCATGGCAAGTTCTGACTTGTTTTCTTACTGTGAATTATCCAAAGCAGTATCTATGAAGGTTATTCACACTTAGCATGAATCTTTGTGGAAAAAATAATAGTCTGGTTTTAAAATAAATGCCATATTTTCTCTCTCTCTCTCTTTCTCTCCTTTTTTTTTTTTTTTTTTTCCCTGCTGCTTACCTTTGGTGCCACACTTACAGCACAACAATGAAGCTATGAGGTGTGTGAATGGCTTCTAACTTTCTCCATGCTGACAACTTCTTGCCCTAAGAAAGGGTGAAGAGGCAGCTTGGAGCCACATGCACTGAGAAATGTAACCAAACAGTTTTTAATTAGCCTGTGAGAAGTGAAGAGTGGGATGAATTTGCATAGCAGCCATATTGCTGATGCTAGATCAAATTAGTTATAGCTTCTGTGCAGTTCCTTCCTCTCCGTGTATAAATCGTACAGTGCTGTGCTTAATGGTAACCATTAAATAGAGAGAAAAAAAAAAAAAAAAAACCCTTTAGAAGGTTGGATTTGAGCGGAAGGAGTAAGTAAGTATTCATAGAAGAGGATCGGGAGTGAAATTCATTGTGTGCCAGAAGATGTAGAGCTAAATAATTCTATCAAGCAAGCAATAAGATTTGGCTGCTACTGACAGTTACTGTACAAGAAAATAAACCACATTCTATTATATATATTTATATATATTCTTATAGTTGTGGAGACAGAAAGGGAGAAGAGCCAAAAACATACCAGAACTGAACCTAAAAGCCAAGTCTTGGTGTTGCTGAATTCAGCAGGTTCAGCTCAATGCCCTGTTCCTTCGCACCTTGTAATTAAGCAGAAAGCACAGTGAGTATAGATGAGGAGTGCTTGCCTTCAGTCTCTGACCTTGTTGCTTTTGAGTATGTCTTCAATTTAAATGCATTGAGTCCTCCTTCACGTTCAAAAATAAAACAGGAAAATGATATAAAAGACTTTGTTAAACGTGACAAAAGGCTGACATAAGCATTTGGAATGACTTCTGTGTTTTTCTGTCTACCTCTGATACAAGCAGCCTCATAAAAGGGTGCCTAATATACCACAGGGTAATTATAATCGAACAGTTCACTCTAAAGTTTCTGTATATTAAGAACAATGGTACTTTTTTTAAGATTACTAAGGTTGTGACATACATCACAAAATATTCAGACTTTGATGATGGAGAAGGTCTGCAGCTCTTTTTTTTTTTTTTTTTTTTTTTTTTTTTTAACCAAAATAGGATAAATCTGAGGCTTGTTTGTTTATTGTTGTATGTAGTATGGTCAGAGTTTCAAACTGGATTGTGTTGGTAATGCTTTAAGCACCATATCATCTGTTTGGTGGGCTATGTGAAAAAGAGTTAATAACATTAAATATAAAGAATAGTCCAGTTCAGGCTATCAGTAAGTTGCACTAATATCTCTGGCAGTGTAAGAGTAGTGTTTATGCAATGTAAGGGGGAGCTTGCTGTTTGGGTCCCTCTCCCCAGTTAGTGCTGAAAGATGCAGTGACTGGAATTTACAAATAGAGTATTGCTCATACTGCCTCTATCTTCTCTTTGAAAACCAAGGCAGATTATCTTGTAAAGATGCCTAAACCATGGCAAAGGATTAGAGGGAACCAGAAAAGATAACTTCTGTTCAGTCTTTATACTGTTTCTTGTTTTGTTTCTTCTGTAGGTTTCACTCTAGTCTACCATCTTCTCTAAGAGCTCAGCATGAGTTATTAAGAGACTCACAGGATGAGGGTTGTGGTCTCTCATCTCCCTGCAGCAGCAGGGAAGCTGATGAGAGGTGCCCTGTGTGGGAGCTCTGTTGCATAACGGTTTGTTCTCATCAACTGAGCCATCAGGCCTGTTTTCAATGTTAATTTTTAATGGCAAGGATCACTACAAATAGCCTTGTCTATCTTTTATCTTTCTTTAAAAAAAATCAATGTTTTATTAATGTGCTCATCACTCTGTAATGCTGCTTTTCAGTGGTGGAAACCCTGAGCTGTCAGCAGGAGCACCTAGCAGTACAACTATTATAATACTGGCAAGAACAGTGCATCTAACTTGGAATTGTTTCTATGCAGGTAAGAAGAGAAAAGACTGCAGGGAGAGAGAAACAAACTTCTAGCACCTCCCCAGCTCTCAGAGAACAAGCCTATCTACAGCTCTGTCTCAGCTCAGGAAGTGGAGCATGAAATCTTGGTGATTGCACTACCAAGAGTAAGTCACTCTCTCAAGGCAGAGGTGTAGGTGTCCTGTGTACTCTGTTAAACCTCTGTCTTGGTTCAAGTTCTATTAACATTTGTGGCTTGTTGGTGTGGTAATAAAATCAGGTTTTGGCTGATGAGGTTACCGTGATAGTGAGTGGGAAGCCACATAAAATGCACACAAGTAACTTAACAAGTTATTTTCAACTTAGCCTGCACAAGTAAGTGCCTGCAGAGGTTGTTGTGAAAAGAGAGGTATAGGACCCTGAAAGGTGCTTTGAGTTTCACAGGGCAGTCTGTCTTAACCATATCTTCACAAAACAAGGGGTAGTTTGGGCTTGAGGATGAAGAGACTGCAGGAAATCGGTGAGGAGAGAGGGAGTGGGGGGGCAAAAGGCATTGGGTGCAGGTAACGTGTGCCTGAACTTGATGCCTGTGTTTGGCCTGTTACTGTAGGACTGGCTGCCTGGGCACCTGGGCTGCATAGCTATTCCCCTGGCAGTGGCTGAGAGATCCCAGGGAAGCTGGCTGCAGGGAGCAGGACAGGTGAATTGCTCTGATAGCCTCTTCCCTGCGCTCTGCTTTCCCTGGGATGCTTCCACTCCTTACCACACATGGTTGCCTGGAGCTGCTTGCTGCTGGGCGATTCTTTGCAATTTGCCTGAACGATAAGAAGTATTTGATTTTTAACCTCATTGCCATGGTTCCTGCAGAAGGGTGCTAACTAAAATTACTCCAATTAATAGCTGTTAACTGGCTGTTTCTGGAATATAAAAGTTAAAACTGACTTCTGCAAATTCTGCAACATGTGGGAGATTCTAGCTGTTGAAGCCAGAAGGATGGAGATGGGTATGAAAGGCTGAACTGAGAGGTGACTGCTTCTAACAAAGACCGATGTGCCTTGACTGTCATAAGGAAGCAGCTGAAAAAAAATTAGAGTATAAAAACATCTAAAGTCGTAGCAACTCTAGGAAAGATGAGCAATGTGCAAAAGATTTATCCTCAGCAAGCCTATCATACCTGCAGATGATAGTATTCTGGAGTAAATTAATGAAATAGTGACATTCAGGGAAGGAACAGCTGACAGCTTTGTATGGATCTTCAGGTGTTGAAAAGAGTGATATTTTTTGGCAGACTATCTTGAAACAGGAATGAAAAAAAAATAGTAGAATGACAGAGAGCCAACTCACAAGTTGTTTACTGAAATGAAGATACACTGAAGGTAATTACTTGTTTCCCAGAGGTATAGGTGATAGTATCTCCTACAAGAAATAATATTCAGTTATTTCAGTTGGAATGTAAAATGGGATAGAAGGTTTCCTCTTGCTGAGGTCAGATGCTAGGTCTTTCACCTCCTCTCAGAACAGTAGGTGTATATGAATATATTACATATACAGCTAGCAATCTGCAATGCCACTGGCAATTAGTAAGTGAGACAATGTCCAATATTATTTTCCCTTAACAACCAGATCTCACTGCACAGATACTGATTAAAAGCCTGACTTTGCAGCAGTGAGATTAACATATTTCTGGAGATGATCCTCTCCTGGCTACAAAATCATCTTGAGACACTTGGAGGCAGGGCAGCTTGTTGACATTCTGCCTGTGCGTGAGCTGGAGTAATGTTGCAATTGTATTCAATGCTAGCTACTCTGCACCTTCTTTGAATGCTGAAGAACACTCATTTTCTCCACCCTCTCTTCCAGACTGTGATATGCTAGAAAGCAACCTGGCAGCTTTCAGCAGTTTTCATGGAGGTTTCCTCCATGCAATCTTTTCCTAACATCAGTTTGCAGATCAGACACCCGTGAGCAGCCTCCTTAGTCTTGCCACAGGCTATTGAAAAGGAACCATCGTTCTTTGGAGGTTTTCTTCTGTTTAAAGACAAGGCTGCTTCTTACCTTTGCCAGTTCAAGTACTGAGATTGTCTTTTCTTCCTCCTTCAGTAAAGTGGGGTGATTCACAAAATCTTCAGAAAGATAGCATTATACACAGTTTATATTACAAAGGGGGGTAAAAAGGTCAGATGAATGAGCATGAAGGAGATTTCTCCTGTGTCCTTTGGAGGAGAAGCACAGAGATTGGGAATGGTATCTATGCACAGTAGGTGTCTGCCTTGACTACCTGACAATACATGGTCATTGCAAAGGTGAGTCCGAGAATCTAAGAGAAAAAACAAACAACCATTTTTCAGTAAGTCAAAGGAAAACTATTTATTGAAAAAACAAAAAGCATGCTTACACTGTTTTTGTTTGTTCCCATTCACACACAAGAAGACATATCACATACGGCTTTCCTGCTGGCCCATGTCCTTGTTCTGTTCCTAGTTTCTGTCTGCCTTTTATCCTTATCTGTACTGCTCTTTTATGGAATGAACAATGAGAGCACAGGAGAGTTGATTTATCCATGAAAAGCAGCCACAAGGTACTGGGAAGACGTATGTTGAAAAGAAATATTCAGATGCATTTTGCTAAAAAAATAATACAGTAGCAACCCCCTCAACTTATGGAGCTGTGCTTTTAAAGCTGATTTTAAGGCAACTATTGCTTTAAAAGACAATTATTTCCATCCCTAGACCAAATCTTTATTTTTCCAAGCACAGGTGTGGAGTGATCACTGCAGGAGGGATCACTGGTGACTGTCCATGCATTAACTGTAGTCGTCAGTGCCATACCAACAAGGCAGGCGTCTCACTGCTCAGTCTTTTCACAAGAAGCCGTGGGCAGGGAAGGGTTCTCCCAGCCCAACTACTGACCTGCCACGTTGCCCTTGGCAGGGAGAGCGTGCTACCTGCCTGCCTTTGGGAGTATATTTACATGAATATACTGTTTTTTTTTTTTTTTTTTCCTATTCCTTATCAACACAGTTGTAATAATTTTTAGCAAGATAGGATTTGCCAGATAGGCTTTTTTTTTTTGTATGAATTCTATTTGAAGCACTTAATTTGACCACATAAAATTCACTATCTACACAGATGACAGTTCCCAGGAACAGGACATGATTAATAGCATACTACTATTTTATAAGCAAAAATGAAAAAAAGGGTCAGGTTAAACAGATGCAATTCCTTCACTTACCTTTCCTTCAGAGTGAATGAAGACTGATAGGCTTTAGTTTGCTGTTTTATGTTAGCACACATCTTTTGGAAGCTGTTCTTAGAACCATTAATTCCTAACAAAGCTCTTCAAAGTCAGAGGCGCAACAAAACTCTGGCAACTGAGTGTATTTTACAATCTTTAGCATGCATGACTCAAAATTTTCTGCTACATGTGCTGTATGCCCTTCAACATATGTCATTGTCATTGTATGATTCTAACCATAATATCATTACCCTGAAAAACAAAAGCTTTTGTGCTCCTAGGGCCAGATCAGCACCCTAACAGCAACAACAGAGGGAGCCCAATTCATTTGAGGTGACAGCAGATCAAGTGTTTCATCATTGATTAGAATCAGTCATGTAGTGCAGCTGAAGACAGACCCTGGCAAAAGTCTTTGTGTTTTGAAGCATTTTCTGTGTTCCACAGCAATTTACTAGAAATATTAATTCACATTTTTAAAGTGTCTGAAATATTTTCTCCCAGGGAAGCGAGTAATTTCTGTTTGTCACAGGGCTATCATTTGCTCTTAAAAACCCTGAATAGAAAATCACAGTCTATGGGAAGACCTCTGGTATTGTTTGCTGGGTTTAAAAATGTATCTTTTAAAGACTCCCTGAGGGCTGCATGGATGCTTTTTTAAAACACAGCAACATATTAATTTATGCTGTTTCTCTACCATACAATTTTGTTGCTCTTACCCATTTCCTAAGCGTATCTGCTTAGTATACTGGAAAACAAAAACTCTACTGAATTTGGGCCCACAATGAATCAGGCATTTGCATTAATAAGTTGCAGGCAATACATGACTTGGGAGAGAGTAAGACATATTCTTTTCTGCATAATCTGCAAGAGTATGAGCTGATTTATGGTCCCAGGCTCCCTCTTGCTTGGTAGTGGCATGTTGTACTACCTAAAACCAGAGGTTCATTTGGAGCCCTAAAGCGTTACTTAGCTTAGCAAAGCCATCCTTTCTGCTTACACACTCAGTGTGAGAGGTGGAACAGGAAACTAAAGCTCAGTCTTCACAGTGTTCAGGAGTGGGACTTCAGACCATAAAAAGAGGGCAGAGTATAGGTGAATTGGGCTGAATTCAGCACAGGTTTCACCTGTTCCTGCCCTTGTGACTACACTAGGGCTAGAATTTTGAGTAGTTGGATTAAAGGTAGGTCTATGTAAATGTAAGAGACAAGGTACTGTACCAACCCTGACTGCCTGCAACAACAGGTCAAAATCTGCCAGGCAATTCTAAGCCAGTTTTGTGGACATAATTTCACTTAATGGATTAAAGATTTGGTGACTTAAGTATTTTGAAATGTCTGAAATGTTTTACTGGTCTCTTAGAAAATGAACAAAGGGTAACAATATCCAAACTTTACCCTGGGAATGAGGATACAAATGAAATATTATAGTACCTTTAAGGTATGTAGAAGTTAGATGTTAGCCTAAACTATCATTCTTCTCTGGAAAGTTATGGGACAAATACAGGTCTGATGATAGAAAATATATAAATGGAAAAATATATTATGGATAAATAGTGGTAAGGTGATCCTTAGATACCCCCGGATAAAGTGCGTACTCTCTGCAGCACATGATAAAACAGAAAGTTTACACAGAACTACTAGTTGTGTACTCTATGCACAGGGTTTTAAAAGAATGAAAATATAAAGCTTTGTTAAATCTCTGAGATTTTTTTTCAAGCAAAATTTAAAATTATTAGAACAGGCTTAGACAGAGAATGTCTGGATCCACTACTGCTCATTTAGCTGCCATCACTTAGAAACTGAAATCAATATTAGAGTGTACCTGCACCAGAGCTGTGCACAGTCCAAAGATTCCCACTGCTAGTAAGTTCTCCTGAAGCCATATTTTCACTGTTTCATAGCAAGGCTGAGGAAAAAAAAAGGGGGGGGAGAGGGAGAGGAGTAGGGGGAGCAGGGAAGAGTATTTATTATCCATAAACATGAAGCTCTAATTCCCTAAGAATACAAAGACCAGAAAGAGCCACGTCATTAGGCTGCCTGGTAGCCTGAATCATCATTTCAATCTGGGCTAGTCCTTGGCCATGCAATATTAATTGTAATGACACAAAAAAGTGCCCCTCCTGGACCAGTATTTAAAAATAAGCAAGCAATGGATTTGGGTGACTTTGCCCTCTATGAGCCAACTAGGAACACTTCAGAATTTCACAGCAAATCTTTATTTTTTTTTCCGTGTTTCAGGGGGAAAAAAACTTATCACTATGTAATATACCAGCCCAAAGGTACTAGTGAGAACTGTTCACAGTAATGCTTTTTAAAGTATTTCTAAATAAAAAGATGTTAAGGCCTTCCCCAGAAGATCTGGTTTTAGCCAGGTTAACCTGCACTGATCATTTGAGTACCCAGGTTAAAATAAGAAACAAAAATTCTTCAGTGCTTAAATTAAAAATCTGTTTTGGAGCTACCCTAGAGATACAAGGTAACGAGACTTGGTTGGAGCTCAGCTGCTGCAAATACCAATCCATGCATATGAAACCTCATTAGAAAGTGGCCGAGAGAGCTCGCAGAGTGTCTTCCTGCACAAACCACAAGAATCAGCAAAACACCATTAATTCCACTTCACTAGCTGGCCTTGCCCCCACTTCCCTCCTGGGTAATTACAGTACCTGTAATTAGCACAAAGAATTGCTGAGCTTATTTCAGGCAGGAATAGAGACTCTGACTATCTGCTCTGGAATGATCCTGTTGAGACCATGGTGAGGAAATTACCCTGTCAAGTTTTGAATTTGATTACAGGGAAGCACAGAGACTCATTCCAAAAAAAATGCTGGGCTTGAATAGCGGTTGCTCAGTGAGTTCAGTGGGACAAACACACCCGTGTACTGTGCAGCCAAAGTCCCCAGGTTGGGGCTTCCAGGGCACCTCAGGCTAACACAGCCCTCTAAGTCTAGTGACTGCCTGAGCTGTCACCCAAACCTGCTGTTAATGGATAGTGATGCAGGGCTCCTTTATCCCTACCTGCCACAGCAGGTAGCACATAAATAGGACATTTCTGTCATTTCCTAGCTAGACTGTGCTCCAGGTGAATGCTTCAAAGTACTTGTCTGCAATGTAAAACAACAGTTTAGAAATTAGGTCCAAAATTGGAAATCATGGCTCAGCATCAGCCTACCGCAACTGTCTGATTAGTGATGACACAGGGTACAACACAACACATCAATATAGCCCTGTCACCTGCAGATGACACCTATAGCTGCCTCGCTGCTCTTTGCCTGTGTTGCAGGGTTGCAAGCAGACAGCTCAGCTACTGCTGGAGCTACTCACCGCTTTCCACCAGGTCCCTGGGGAGTGGAGCCCGCAGTTCTCACTGAACTCCAAGCAACAGGAGTCCGGCACCCGGGTTGTGTTGTACACTTCAAACCAGTCAGTATAGTTGGAGACTCCACAGCACCTGAACTGGAAAAAGAAGAACCAAGCAATGCTGTAAGTATGGGCTGACACTGATTTCTGCTCATTCAGAGGAAGTGGAAGAATCTTCCATGCCTCCTGGTGGACACAATTTATTGCGTTCTCATTACACCAGCTGGGATGTGAGATTTTAAGGGAATCCAGTATCTTAGCTTTACACAGATAGATTCTTCTTCCCACCCACTTTACCTCTTGTGGGGTATGTCTTTTTTTGCTCACAGAGCCATTCCCTGTACTGTTACGTGCATCGTTCCTCCTGGAGAACTGGGTATAATATCATCCTAGGCCATTCCTGTGAGACAAAATAAGCTAAAATTCAATAGCATGGACTTATATACACCATCGCTACTCCTATGCTAACTCAGAAAGTATGGAACTTGGAAGCTGTAGCACCACTGAAGAAAACCAAACACCCTACACGGAGTTACAAACATCAGGCTACAGAGGTGCTCTGTAGTGACAGTACCTCATGCTTTCTAAGATCTGTGCCAGCAGCACCTATTTAGCCCCAGAATGACTTGCCAAGGTCTTATTTTTAGTCTGATGTTATATAGGCATGCACAGTATTTTTCACATCCATACACAGAATCATAACCACACAGAGTTCATAATCATTGCCAGGACTAAGGGCCTACTTCAGATCCTGATAGAATCATAGAATCATAGAATGCCTAAGGTTGGAAGGGACCTCTAGAGGTCATCTAGTCCAACCCCCCTGCACACGCAGGGCCACCTAGAGCACGTGGCACAGGGCTGCATCCAAGCGGGTCTTGAAGATCTCCAGAGAAGGAGACTCCACAACCTCTCTGGGCAGCCTGTTCCAGTGCTCTGTCACCCTCACTGTCAAAAAATTTTTCCTTAAGTTCCTGTGGAACTTTTGGTGTTTCAGTTTGTGGCCATTTCCTCTTGTTCTGCCACTGGCCACTACTGAAAAGAGGCCGGCCCCATCCTCCTCACTGCCTCCCTTGAGGTACTTATAGACACTAATTAGATCCCCTCTCAGCCTTCTCTTCTCCAGGCTGAACAGGCCCAGCTCCCTCAGCCTTTCCTCATAGGGCAGATGTTCCAGGCCCCTGACCATCCTCGTGGCCCTGCGCTGGACTCTCTCCAGCAGCTCCACATCCCTCTTGTACTGGGGGGCCCAGAACTGGACACAGTACTCCAGATGTGGCCTCACCAGGGCTGAGTAGAGGGGCAGGATCACCTCCCTCGACCTGCTGGAGACGCTCCTCTTAATGCACCCCAGGATGCCATTGGCCTTCTTGGCCACGAGGGCACACTGCTGCCTCATGGTCAACCTGTCGTCCACCATGACGCCCAGGTCTCTCTCAGCAGAGCTACTCTCCAGTAGATCGGTCCCCAGCCTGTACTGATGTCTAGGGTTGTTTCTCCCCAGGTGTAGGACTGATGTTTACATACGGGCCTAAGGGAGAGTTTTCCCTAAATATAGTATTTTGGGGGTTTATTTGCATGGAGAGCTCAGCAGTGCTCAGGTCTTAGAGCACTTACTGGAGAAGATCAGCCAGGCAGTCAAGGCCAATAGAGGGCAGAGGTGTCACACACACTGCCTTGCAGCTCCTCTCTGCTGCAAGCGCTCACAGCGTGTAGGCAGGTGATAGAGACGTTTCAGTGCTCACAGCACAGTGTTTTTCTTCTGCCAAGCAGAAGTCAGAAGCCTTTCCTGGAGCAGCATATATCCCCCTGAGGGCCTGCTCACAATTCTCGCATTTGGTCTGTGGCAGAAATCAATCCATAGCTTGCGAGCATTTGATTTGGGAGTCTACAGGCAACATTTTCATCAAAATGACTTGTAAGGAAAAAAGTTTGTGACTTTGTTACTTTTGTTTCCTTACGGTTCTGCATGCAGAACAGGGATTTCATGAGTAGCGGGTCCCAAAGCACATAGGAACTATAGGGAACAAATGCCAACCATCTGAGGAGAGAGCGAGCATTTATCTAGAAATTGTAACCAGAAGGTCTTGCAGGCTATTGTCACTAGTTGATCAGAGTCAGAAGACTTATCTTTTGATAAGAGTAATAAGTGATGGGCAGGCTGGAAATAGCAAGCCTTGGAAATACTGTTCACCACTGATGTAGAGGGTAGCATATCAAGGACTGAGGCATTTGAGCGACATTCAGACCAGACATGAGTGGCACAAGTTTGTGCAGGCTGAGGCTATCTCTCTCCTCCATACTATTGTATCGCTGAGCGTCAAGGATGTCTGACAGGCCATGTCGGATGAAGACAAAATCAGGGTTATATTATTAAGAGATCACTAACAGCATTGTGGACAGCTGCTGCAGTAGAACGTGAGCTGCAGAAAGTAGCTGGGAAGTGCTCTAGGATAGGGACTCCAGAAACTGTTAGAATGTTTCCAACAAGCCAAAAGTGGAACTAGGAAGGCATGCGGTTGCAAAGACAACCTGAAATGGGCTAAATTGGTCTGACTTGGCTACACATTTCCTGTCCACATGGCTTCTCTGGTGCACTGTACAATGCTGCTATTTGGGTGCTGCTGCTGGCTGGCAAGGCAGAGCTGGTGATGGGAGTTAGCGCTGAGAAGCTCAGCTGTGGAAAAGAATGAAACATGAGAATCTGGGATGGGAGGAGCGGCAACAGAAATGAGAACACAGGAGAAGAGATGAAGAAAACAATGATATTCAGCCTCTAGTGAAGACCAGCGAGCAGCTGTAGAGGCACTGACCCATAATAGAAACTCATACACAGAGGCAGGAACCAGGGAACAGACAGCAGTGAGCTTGAATGGATCCTCACTACAGAAATCAGCAAAGGGGCCTAGTTGAGAGCCAAAAAGACAAGCTGAGGGCTTGGTAAATTCAGGGACTTTAGCATGGATGCCCAAATGAATGTGGGGGCTGATTTCGGATCATCTGCTAAGCTCCTGCTTATATGAAGCTGAACAACCAAAAATAGCCAGATCCTTCAGAGAAATGAGGGGCTACTAGAAGAAGAAGGGAGGATATTAAGGAAAAAGAGGGAGCCAAGAGACCTTCCTTGAGAGATTTGAAAGGAACATTCTCCCTCTCTCTCTTTTTTTTTTTTTTTAAAGTTGCAGAGTTTCTGAGCAAGGATAGAAGGATAGTTGGGAGACAGTCCTGTACTTGGAGGATGAAAAAAGCACAGATTGAGTGGAAGAAAATAGCCAAAATGAGCAGCTTGCTGGAGACCGTTACTCCTTCTGACCTTCTGTTCTTCTGCAAAGGCTGATGTTTTGCCATGGCAAAGCTGCCTGATCAGCATAAAGCAGTTGTGGAGATGATCCTTGGAAGGTAAGCTACACCCACATGCACTGCCTGGGGCACATTTGCAGTCCTGTATTGCTCATTTCACTACTTAGCCATTAAATTAGACATGACTGCCTAATTGCTTAATTCTGTCTCTATTTTCAATGGACAACAATAAGATGTTTTCAGAAACAATTATGGACTAATAGTACCTTTATTTTATAGAGACTCCCACGCACTAAAAAGGAATAGTTCCAGAAGATGTCAGATACTGTCTTTTCAATAGCAATACCTTCAAGATGCCTTGACTTGGACACCCCACAGCACCTGATCCTAAGGCTTGCAGCAGTAAAGGATGTGTGGTAGGAAGGCATGCCAGTGCTTATGCAGTAAGGTGGCAGTTAGAGAGTAGTTCTGGACGTACTAATGGAAGTTGGGGAAACACTGCTCAAACAAGCAAAAAAAAAAAATTAATATGTATCTAAAATGCTCCACATTTCTAGTAATGCTTAAGACACCCTCCTGTCTGCCTCACTTGTTTTGTGTGAGAGGCTCTGCCTCCTGAAATGTCAAAATACTCTCTGTTCCTTTGCTGAGGAGGCATCGGTGGCTGCCACATACTGATTGCCAGAGGGATTGCTGGGGAGCTTGGGGGGCACCAAGTTGGCTCCTGAGAGTTCTGGATAATTCAGGGCTGCTCAGCACCACGATGCAGCCAGAGGTCACAGGCTGAAGAACACTTTCCAGCTAGGCAGCGTCGCATTGCATGCAGGGCTCTGGGCTGCACCTACAAATGCGCCGCTGCTCCCAGGGAGTTTTACTTCGGTGTCAGCGAGCAATTGCTGCTCTGGCCTGGGGTAGCAGTTGCTCAAAATTAATGCTAAATAAAATGTTTCTGTCTCACTGCAGTGGCAGCATGAAAGAGAAGATTTAAAACATTCTGTATTTTACTGGCTACTATAGTAGCCAGTTCTAAAGAACTAGTATTAAAGAATAAGTGGATCAGAGTTTCTTTGCCAAATTCTTGGGGGGTGGGAATCGAGGCTGGGATAGGACTTATGAATAAAAATTAACCCCCCTCAGATACTGAATCCCTGTCTCAACGTGTTAGCAGTTAGTGTTTTTTCTGTTACCAAAACTGTGAGGGGAGACTTAAGGTCATGGTGCCTTGTTTATGCCTTTTTCCCCCATCACTGTGAAAAGTAGTGAATAAATTTTAAATTAAAAATTATACATTTAATGGATGGTTTGGATTACTGTTGAAGTAATCCCAAAAATGTATTTTAATCTAACATCAAATCAGCAACAGCATGAGGGGAGATTGGATCAAGTTGCTCTCAGTTACTGTGGCCTAAGCAGACATGAAAGGCATTAAAGAGCAGTGAAAGGGAGCCGAATCTGCTCACTTTAAAAAAGCTAATGCTTTTTCTATAGCCCTCTCAAATTACTAACTGATTAGTTAAAAGGATCCCGATGTTAGTGATGAAGCAGCATTTTAAAAATTGATGCCCATTTCTCATTTCCTAGTGGTTTCCACTTGTGACTAACAGAACCTGTTTTTTACAGACTGAAATGCTGCTCAGGTGCTACTTACAGCCCGAAGTATTGGAATTTTAGTCAGGTTTAAAATTACTTTGTATGCTTTTGAGGTTCCCGCTCACAACATGCAAAGGCACCTGCTTGTGTGTCTGTTGCTTTTAAGGTTTGAAGCTCCCTTGAGAAAGGTAGTGAGTTTGCTAAATTAAAGGTATTAAAAAAATAATAATAAAATAGGATATTCCACTTTGAAACAGCTTCCTAACCTAGAGGCTTCTGCCAGAGAAGTTTAATGCTTTTCCTGTAACATGGTGTGTGTGTGTGTGCGTGCGCGCAGTTGAACCCAGCTGCATTATTGGGGGTCTGAAAATATCAGTCATGAACTAAAACTTCATCCCTAAAGCCAGGGCTCATAGACCTGCTGATTCTGTGTTCCCAGGGATGAACTGTAGAGCAATGCTCCCCTTTCTTGAGGCTGAAAGAAGTAATCCTCCCCAAGAGGGGGCAGTATCCATGCTGCCACTTTAAACTCCTCTATAATTTGTGATCAAGCAGTTGCATACAAGCGAAATGCCACCTGCTAAATGTGCTTCTGTTTCTGAAAATATGTTGGGTTTTTTTGTTATTGTTTTGTTGCCTTCCCCATTCCCACCAGCCCTCTATAAAAATCAAAGCCCTTATTCTGTAGTTGCTATACACTGGCCTATTTAGTAAACCCAGGATAGGGCTGGTAGGGCTGGTATTTGGCAGGAAGAACGGAGACCTAATGCCAGAGCTGAGCTCCCCAGTGTCTGCGCCTCGTGCTTTAATCAGTGCCATCCTTCTGCTCAAGCTGAGTGACGGCTGTGCAAAGAAAAGGAGGGCGAATGCAGAGGGGATAAGGTAGGAGGAAGATTCATTAACATTGCTGCCACTGTCATGTTTTGCTTTGTCTCCCCTCACCCTGGCTGCTCTTTTCCATCCATGTGTAGACACGGTTCATTGCTCAACCAATGACTGATGTCTACTGGCTCCATTAAAAAAGGAAATAACTATATATATATATATATATATATATATATATATATATATATATCAGTACCAATACATTTGCCTACATGCCAACATAATTAGCTCTAATGGGGAGTGTCTTTTGCCAGTAGTCTCTTAGGAGCTAGGCTGAAAGCAGCTGGGCTGAGACCTTCCTTTCTAGAAGTCCCCTGTATGCTCCTAATCCCCCCTATTAGTGATTACACTGTACTGTTTAGGGATGTAAGGGGTAATGATTATTATTGAACACAAAAAAATAATACTTGGCATTTACACAGTGCTATTCATCTGCAAAGTGCTTTACATAATTAACCATGCTGGGGTTGCTTTCACTGCACCACTGCAATAGGCTAGTGCTGAATAGTTGTGAGAGATACATGTGAAAACCTGTTATGCAGAGCAGCAGAAATGGATCTGTGGGAGCTCTTTGCTGGTCCCCTCAGTGGCCAGTGCTGGGACCACGTTTAACACTGCAGCACTGTCAAGACAGTGCATGGTACTTTCATAGTAGTTGTGCTAGAAAGAAGGAATGATTTGACATGACTGTATGTGACCTGTAGGGTAACTCTTCCCAGTTTTCTTTTGTGGTCCTGAGAACTAGCTGAATTTAGTTTTACCTTAAGTTTTTAAGACACTCAAACTGTAACAGGTCTGCAGGTGAGGGTAACCACTGTTACAGGCTAGTGTGATCTGGAGCACTACACAAGCCCCAGAACATCGAGTCCTGCCTCAAGACCAAACTTGTGGCTGAGCAAGATAGTCTCCTTTAGACAAACATTATCTTGACAGGGGTGAAAGAATCTGCCATCCTTCTGCATTTCACCATCCAATATGTGTACCTTAAATTTCTAGCTTTTGGATCACACTGCACTTCCTTTCCGAAAATTACAGAGCTCTCTACTTTCCTTTTTTCCTATTTGTCCTCTTAAGGCTATAATCACATCACTATTTTATCTTTTCCTGGGTAAGCAGAAACTTTAAAATTTTCACTAAAAGTAAATCCCAAAATTCTAATATTCTTGTACATTGTTTCTGAACCAGGTCTAATTTGGGAACAACTTGGAAAAAATATTGATAGGGGAACTAGAAATGCTACCATAGACACCTGTTTCCTAGGAAGAGAAGCAAAAGCATGAGTTTTACATCCCACACTAAATAATGCTTTCCCTTCTATTTGACATACATTTTTAGTACTTCCTGAGATGTTACTGAAGCCTGATTAATATTTACTGCAAACATCTTAACAATAAGAAATTCTATTATATTTTGATTAAGCAAAGTTAATTGTTTTTAGGGAAGTATAACTTACATTTTTTTTTTTAAATAAGTAGAGATATTAAAAATTAATCTACATTTCCCAGGGTGCATTCTTTGGCTAGAACCTCTGAATATATTTCTCTCATAAGCAACTGATAATAGCTTCTTGTGTTTGATCATAGCATTGAGAAGAGAAAATACTAAAAAAAAAAAAAAAAAAAGACTGCTAAATGCCATGACTTTTTAAAAAGTAACAGCAGGCACCATCCACGTACCTTGTTCCAGCACAGGAATGGAGAGCTGCTTAGCACGTTGGCAGGACCTGAGCCACCTAAGCCTCTCGCACACGGTGCTGTCACTGCCAACCTGCTGAGCTCGGTACAGACGGCTCACACAGCTCCGGAGATGCACCAGGGGCTTGGCAAGTCTCGCCTAGCCTGGATTCTGCTAGTGATCCTGAATTTTTAATTTCCTAGCGCCTTCCTCAGCAGTTCGCCTATCTGTATTGTATAGCAGAGCAGCTGCGAATCTCAAATGCTCCCAGGCTGAAAGCTGAATAATTCAGATTTCTGCCCAAGTGGCAGTAGAGGAAGGAAAGGGTAGATGAGAAAGTTTCTCATACCAAAATGTATAGCCCATTCCTCAGCCTGACTAGCTCACAAAGACTTAGAAGCATTGGGGTAGGCATCTTCTTTGGCCAATTTAAGACGACAGACAAGAGCTCCGCAAGTCCATACCGTGCTGATGCCTCTGGAGGAGATTCTCCAAGAAAGCTACACCAGTTTTCTGAATGAGGCCATGACAGTAATGGGCCTTCTTTCTAAAGCTGAAGAAAATTTGAAGGGAGTCCGCATCTCATTCAAGAAGCAGAGGAAATCAAACTAGAAAGCCTATACCAAGGAGAGGGTGGTAATCAGCGGTGTGGAGTCTAGTTGGAGGCCTGTGGTGAGCGGAGTCCCCCAGGGGTCAGTCCTTGGTCCAGTCCTGTTCAATTTATTCATCAATGACCTGGATGAAGGCACAGAGTGCTCCCTCAGCAAGTTTGCAGATGATACGAAGCTGGGAGGAGTAGCGGATACTCCAGAGGGCTGCGCTGCCATCCAGAGGGACCTGGACAGACTAGACAACTGAGCGGTCAAAAACCTCATGAAATTCAACAAGGCCAAGTGCACGGTCCTGCACCTGGGCAGAAATAACCCCAGACACCAGTACAGGCTGGGGACCGACCTGCTGGAGAGCAGCTCTGCAGAGAAGGACCTGGGCGTCATGGTGGATGACAGGTTGACCATGAGGCAGCAGTGTGCCCTCGTGGCCAAGAAGGCCAATGGCATCCTGGGGTGCATTAAGAGGAGAGTCTCCAGCAGGTCGAGGGAGGTGATTCTGCCCCTCTACTCAGCCCTGGTGAGGCCACATCTGGAGCACTGTGTCCAGTTCTGGGCCCCACAGCACAAGAGGGATGTGGAGCTGCTGGGGAGAGTCCAGCGCAGGGCCACGAGGATGATCAGGGGCCTGGAACATCTGCCCTGTGAGGAGAGGCTGAGGGAGCTGGGCCTGTTCAGCCTGGAGAAGAGAAGGCTGAGAGGGGACCTGATCTGTGTCTATAAGTGCCTCAAGGGAGGCAATGAGGAGGATGGGGCTGGCCTCTTTACACTGGTGCTCACTGACAGAACCAAAGGAAATGGCCACAAACTGAAGCATCCTTAAGTTCCACAGGAACTTAAGGAAGAACTTCTTGACAGTGAGGGTGCCAGAGCGCTGGAACAGGCTGCCCAGAGAGGTTGTGGAGTCTCCTTCTCTGGAGATCTTCAGGACCCGCTTGCATGCAGTCCTGTGCCACGTGCTCTAGGTGGCCCTGTGTGCGCAGGGAGGTTGGACTAGATGACCTCTAGAGGTCCCTTCCAACCTTAGGCATTCTGTGATTCTGTGAGAAATGATTGATCTGATTAGGAAAGGAGAAGGATGAAAACAACAAAGCTGGACTGCGAGGGATGGCATTTCCTCAGCGAGCCAGCTGAGGACAAAGGAGGAAGCCAGCTGTCAGGCTCAGCGTAGCCCATCCTTGAGGCAAATGCTAGCAGAACATTATCAGAGAATCCAAAGGACATTGTAGTGGTGACAAAACAAGCAAAAAGCATTCCCAGCCCATCTGTGATGGAGGACAACAGACTTCTGCTGGGAAGAACGTGCTGACAGTAGGAGAAGGTTGCAAACCAACAGTGGCCACGAAAGGAGACAGAAGTGAAAAGGGTTTGAAGTGGCTCCCTGTTATTACACTATTGCTATTCACTCCAAAGGGTCCTTTTCCCTTTGACTTTAAAGGGAAGGAAAGCAGCTGCTTTTGTCCTCTCTGACCATGCCCTGCATTTTCAACAAGACACAGAATTAATTGATCTTCAGGAATCAACATGATGTGTTGAATAGAAATCATCCTCAGCAAAGGAGAAGCCAAACTACAAGAACAAAATTGCTGCTTGTCACAAAAAGCTGATGCTTTATGTGCTGATTGGGCAGGGGGAGAAGGTTGATTTGGGATATGGGAGTTTAATTAGATTCCCCCCAGAATATATTGTTACAGAGCCCAGTGGGTAAAGAGAAGAAAGAAGTTCAGACTTACATCTGTTTGTATGATGCTCCATGCATTAGTTAGGCCAATATTTCCATCTGTCCCATACAAATGAAGGCCTTTCTTCAGGTCCCGCTGAGCGTACTTGTCAATCTGGAATCAACGACAGGAGAAACTGCATTGCAAATAACCACAAACCAATCAAAGTTTGCCAAGTGCCATATTTCAGAGCCAAATATAAGGAGTAGTGATAATGGACAAAAAATCCTATACAGGAATGAATAAAAAGTTAACTGCACATTCTCCGTTAGAGCTGGTGTCTGTGATAGGCATCTGCAGGCTGCTGAGAATGAGGAGCTACCATTGTTAGTGTTCATGCTTTCTATTACAGACAGCCAGAAAAACCCTTTAGCCATTTGGTGGCCATCTGGCTACCAAATACTGGATTCAGCTTAATCATTCATTTTTGCAAATAAGACCTATAACTGAAAATATTAACTTAGCCATAACACTTCCTTTTAGGTGTCATAGCCTTCTATTATGAACAAGCTGAGCTTCTTTTAGGCCCTTCCTGTGGGGTCAACAGCAGTATTCACATCATATTGGTGTTCTGAGTCCTGCTCCTTATATTGGCGAGGGCCTCCCACTCCTGAGAGTGGGACAGATAGGACAAGTAGGACTAAAACAGCAGGGAGAGATCTATGTAGTATTCTGCACAGACAGGATGCAAGGTCTTAACTGGTAAAGGAGGTTGCTCTTAAGTAAATGCATTTCCATTGGTTTGTAAGGCTACAAAGTTCTGCTTTATAGAGGTATATGCAACTGAAGCTGATGCTTTATAGCCAAGAGTCTCTCAGCTGCAGGCTATTACAGAATCAGCTGGGCCTCACATGCAATCTCCCAATCTAACTATACTTGCACATTTCTACAGATTCACGCAAACAACAAAATGGAAGTAAATAATAAGTGGATATTCCCAGCTTAGCTCAATTTTCCTGTTACAAATGAAGAGCACTGAGTTGCTCTGCTCAGACATGCCCACACATCCGCCTGCACCAGGGTTTCTCTAGTGCTCTGATCTGCAGACCACACACGTCGCAGCTGCCTTGCAGCGCTTTGCGGTGCCTGGCTGGCTCGAACAGCAGGTGCTGCACTGCCACCTGTAATTACCACGTAAGCTGCTTTTGCTTTTATACAGAGATTATACACACTTAACTGGTAAAGTAATTTGAGGAGAAAAAAACAAAGCTGAGACCTACCATTAAGTTTGGGATTAGGTAAGAAAATTGCTGGCAATAAATGATAAATACATAGGCATGCGGGGGCATTCCTGCGACTTGCCTGGGCCATCTGGATTCTACAGCAAACCCCCCAATATGAACAGAAAAGCAGGGTGGCTGGCCAGGCTGAGAGAGGTGAGATTGAGTCAGGGTGTTGCAGAGCTAGTGAGGCAAATTAATTGCTGAAGAGGTGATTCTTAGTCAGAAAAAGAGCAGTGAGGAGGACCAGCATAATCAATGGCCAAGTGGGGAGATCTGTCTGGCTAGTAGACCCGTTGCCTTGAAGATGAAACAGATGTATTTGGAATATTAGTTTATCACACCTCAGAAGTCAGAGAAATGGGGAAAAAAAAATAATAAAAAGGCTAGGCACATCAGCCTATACTTGGTACTCTCACTGATCAGGGACAAGGGGGAAGCCAGATGACATGCTTTACTCGGCTGCGCGAGGAAGATCTAGCCTATAGCAAAGGTTGCCTTGCGTTAGTCGAGTTTTGCTCTGCAGACTGTTTGATGCTGAGACTCAGCATCCCGCAGGCCCTTCCACCAGGGCGCACCTGGCACTCCAGGTGAGATGTGTTTCCTGGCCACCTTGTCAGAAAGTCAGGCCATCAACCCCAGCTCCTGCTTGCTGTCTGACCTGTTGTGTGTGCTGGTTTAAAGTGCCTCTTTGAATCTCACTTAGGAGAGGCTTTACACTTTTTATAAAGCCGCAGTGTGCTCAGGTGTCTCTTGTTTCCTTATCTCTATCTTAGTTCTGCTGACTGGTTGCAAGATGGAAAGAGGCAGACGTACATGGGACATGAAACACAACCTTTGATTTCTTTTTATTTCATGACAACCAGCTAATAGAGCTATCTGGAAATCTCACAGTTTTATACATGCACACATGAATTTGTATAAATACACATTTATATATAAATATTTAGATATTATTTTATAAATTATGATTTTACATATTGTTTTATATATATTTATAACCTTATACACACACATATATAGAATTTTTTGAGTGACTTTAAGTGTAGTTTTTTTACAGAGTTTTCCTCTATTATAGCTTCTAACTAGTCTCCTAACTGAATGTGCTATAAATGCACTGAAAAGTGCTATTCTCTGAAGAGTCATTGATTTTAAACCTTTTTTGCCCAGAGCTACTCCTTATAGCATTTAGACTCTCTCCGTTTGCTTACACTAGTGTCAAAGGGGTTCAACATTACTTCAGTTACTTAAGTTCTGCAGGATGAATCCTGCCTGCCTTCCTCTCTCTACAAGCCCTGGGCACACGTGCGGATCCTTAAATGATGTCTCAGTTTTGACCTGCACAAGTTCTTGTGCAGAAGACAATGAATTTGGTACAGTGAGAAAACAGATAAATTAACCACTCACCCTGGCCACAGAGTCCATGAAGGAAGCTTGTGCAGGAGGGCTGTGACTGTGGCTTTCAGCACCAGGAGGAAGAAGCAGGAACTAGGCTTTGCTCTCCCAGCCATTTGCATCTGAGATAACACCATAAAATCCTACACTAGCTCTATCTCTGCCTCCTCTATTTCTAGCCATCTACGTAGAGTCCTTTTAATTAACACATTGCCTTTATTAATTAGGCTTGAGGTAAAAGAAACCTTGCACTTCTCCAAGCACGTGGGAGATGTTAAACGAGCCCGCTTCTCTCAGTCAGCTCTGTGGAGGGCAGTGTCTCCATGCAGCCCGAGCACACGAGCCTCTGCTCGAATGAGCTGCCTGCAAGGTCACACGGGCTCTTTTCTCCTCAGCTGAAGTGCTGCTCGAGGCTCTCCACATATGAATCCTCCTGGCTTTGAGGAGAGAGGAGCAGATAAAACACAACACCTGTGCATGCAGCAAACCTGGCAAATGCTCCTTTAGGCCATTCTGTTTCTGCTAATCTAGTTTTGGTTTCTTCCTCAAAGCATTTCATAATAGCATAGATTTTTAAATGCATCTTTATTCTAATTGAATTTTATCTTTGATTTAAATGAAAGCACCCCCAACTGTCTCATTCTCTACCTTCCCTTTCATTTTTCAGTAATGATCTTTCTGAGAATGAAACACTGTAACACAGTGATTCATCAAGGCTGCTAAAAAAACGCTCCCACCCAGCATCCACCAGTCTGTCAGCTTGTTTGTCCCTGTGCTCCCAGTCCCCAGCCAGGCAAAATGGCTATCACAAACCAGGGACTGCAAGTACTATATTAAATACTCTGCCCACGAGCCATGTTGTTCATAAAACACAACTATATCATCTCACGAGGGACCACAACGAAGAATAATAAAAACTCTCAGCAGGCAAACCACTACTCGAAATGAGATGCTTATTTTCAGTCATGCGCAATGCCAGAGATTTCCTTGAAAGAAAGAGTTTCTGGAAGGTTAGTCAGTAAGAATTTTCTATCGGTCTGGACCCAAAAAAGAGAGAAAAAAAAATCCCTTTCTCTTTGGTTTACATCAGATGATAACAGATCAGAGGAATAAATTTATTCCTGGCACCAGGTCTGTGTCAATTCTGGTGCCTTATGGCTTCAGCTAGATAGGAGCCATATTCATGTTTATAGACATAATCAGATTTCAGCGCTGCTTCTGGTAGCATAAGGTGAAGCTGTCCTGTTGCTTAGTGTGGAAAGTCATTGCCAAGGGAACATTACTACCACTTTATCTAAGCCCAGGTCCTGTTCCTGCTGAAATCACTACAAATATTTTCTCACTGCCTTCCATCAGGCCCTCATTTACTTCTTAAATATTTCACTGTCCCGTTGCATTTTGAAAGCCACCACCAATTCCACGGGAGGTGTCGCACACAGCACGTCTTAGGCAATGCACGAACTCCGTGGCTAATCCAGGGAAAGGAGCTGCAGGAGAGGCCACAGGCCTGGCGAGCACCTGCGGCAGCACTCAGGGAAAGTGGCCAGGAGCCGCTCCGCAAGGCTTGAGAAGGGGCAGGGATCCAGCCACCCTGTGCTCATCTACAGCCACAGGGACACAGCACCCCTGAAAAGTCTGCCTGTGGGTAAAATCAGGCCAGATGATTGGGAAGTGGCTCCTCCTTATCTGTATGCCCTTGTGGCAGCCCCTTCAGCTGCAGCAATGTCCTTGTTGGGCAGTCTGACTGCCGCCCTCCTCCTCTCCTCACTTCTCCAGGCAGGAGCCGCCAAGGAGCATCGCGGCTGGCTCACAAGCCCAGCTGTGGGCATCAGCAGTCTGCAAAGGGCCAAGAGCTGCCACTCTCCACCCTGCCACATGGAGAAAACCACGTGGCAGCACTCAACAGAGCTGGGTAAATACTCCTGACCTCTCTGTTGACTGCTTTGCCTACCTGTCTGTCTCTCCACCAGGGAGGAGCAGCTGTAGAAATGACAGCCTAGCCAGTAGTTCCCCACTGGGAAAAACTTTTAATTGAATGTCTGGCTAATCATTCCCTACAAATAGCAAGCGGTGGGAAATCGAAGGTAAACAGAAAGTGCCTAATCTATAAGGTCATTTGTGGGAGCCCTCTTGCCTGCCAGGAGAGAGGAGATTGATTGTACCAAAAGGTACCTAAAAAGCTTGCTTTCTATGCACGATCCCCAAGGCTCCCTAGGAGCACGACGCTGAGACCAGTACGCTCGCTCTTCACAGCTGAAACCTTCCTTAGACCACTTCCCTGCAAATATAAAGTTCTGGTATAAAGAGTACAGAGACATTGCACTAGTTTTGCTGCTGTTTGCCTATTAAGGGACAACTGGAGGCCAGGTAAGGAAGGATCCTTAGAGAAGACCCCAGCCAGGTGGGAAGAGGTGTTCAGCTCCTAGCAGTGTCAGCAGGGTTACATGGCACGTCGAAGACGCCTTGCTCTGCTCTGCAAGATTCGCCACGACCTCCCCTTTGAAGGAAGAGCGGGGAGAAGGCAGGAACAGAGCTCCACGAGAAACAGCTGGGGGAGCGGGAAGGAGCATGGCCCGGTCTGCAGCAGGCTGCCCACTGAGGCCACAGGCTGCCCAGGGCTTGGAAAGGCACCTTCCCTCTCGGCCCCTGCTTCAGTTCCCTGTTTGTAAAACTGGAATCACCTTACTTCACTTCTGCAAAGGCTTGTCCTAAAATTCCTACCAGCATGTGGCAGAAGCACTTGAACCTGTAAGAGCCTGTATAGCATTAGGGACCAGCACTGGCATTAGGGACCCTCCAACCTGGCCGCAGGGGGTTAATGTGGGGCTGCTCGACAGGTAGAAAGGACGGTGGTGGGAAGAAGCAGCTGGGGAAACTGCAAGAGAGAGTCTCCTACCATCGCTTCTGACAAGAACCTAATAGCTATAATGGGTTTTGCAACAGAATTCTAACAAGCAAGTCAAAGGCCTGCATTTTCAGATCAGATTTCTCTGGTCTGTGACTTGTGCTTACAATTAATTGCTGGTTCAGTCACCGTCTCCTGCTTGCAAGCACCTGCCTCTGCTCAAAGCCAGGGCCCAAGGCACTGACCTGGCAGGCAGCCACTCGGGCGCTCCCGAAGGGAACATCTTCCTTCTGCTAAAACACCAGGGAATCCCAGCACCATCGGCTTTTGTTTTTAAACAGTGCTCACAGGCTCTGCGTTGGGGGATGGCGCCAGCATCTGGAAGTAGTAAAGCAGGCAGGTTTTGCAGACTGCTCCCAGCTGCCCAGCCCCACAGTCCAGGGCTGCTTTGCAGTTTCCTTGCTTTTCCGTACTACCCGCAGAGCCACATGCACCATTACTTAGAGGTTCACCAGCTTGTGCCAGTAGGATCCATCCCTGTCCCAGGAGTAGACGCCGAGAGGTCAAGCAGTACAGCACATCTGGATGACCAAGCAGAGCAGCCAAATTTTCAATCAAATATAGAAATTCGTCCCAGTTATCACTGGGGGTGGTCAGAACTAATCCTGTAGTACCACTGCCGCTGAGCCCTCTCTACAGACCTGGCAGGTGGAGCTATTGCAAGCATGGCAGGTCACTGCGTTACAACTCAAATATTTTCATTCAAGAGCAAATGCAATTATTTTTAGTAAACTTCACCCTATTTTGTTCCAAATGAGTCCCTGGAAGTCCAAGCGAGTCGCATTTTCTCATTGCTCCATATAAAGCCCATGTTTATGTCATTGTTGGTGGCAGGAGGGACATTGCTGAGGGACTGCTGCAATCTGCACAGCAACAGCTGAATAACTTGTGCAGGTCCCCAGGCTTGTTTAAATAAAGTGCCTCATAACTAGTTCAGAGATAAGGCCTCAAAATGTTAAGATGCTGCTCTGCACAGCCCTGGCATGCACACAGACTGAATCCAGCAGCACAGCTGACTGCTTATTTAGGAGGATGTGAACATCCTAGATCCAGTCCTAGACCCCCAAATCCCAAACAACAACAACAAAGACAGTTTCTTTCTTTCTACTGAACCTAGGAATATAAATTTTGAACATTAAATCTTGGCTTGCAGCTAGTGGTTTCTAAGCAGCTCTAAAGCTTCAGCAAACATGGGGCTGGGTAAAAGTAGGTAGGGCAATCAAATCCATACACAAAAGGCTGACACAGCAATCAATTACTACAACATTAAATCCATTCCTGGGTGTTTTCCATTTTGACTGACAAAATCTGTTATCATGTGGGAAGCATTTTGAGTGTGTGAACACAAAAATGCTCCTGCTTCCTTGAGAAATCCATGCGTTTATTAGCACAGCACTAAAGATCCAGCTTGTGGTGATTCTTCCTAAGGGACCTTCTGGTATAAGCAAACTGGTATCCCTCTTTCCCAGATTCTATATTCCCTAGTAGTGCTCTGGAGTCCTGCTGCATCAGCCTGGTGACCCACAGATCTGCAGACCCATCCTGGAAGCCCCGCTTCCTGCCTGTGCCACCACCTCCTCACTCCAGGTGACTTTCCCAGATGTGGTCCCAGCTCCCACCCTCTGCTGCCAGTGCTTGACCTGAAATCCCTCCAAGTAAATAACGATATTTCCTTGATCGCTAGTGTCTGCAGGATCTCACCTATGCCAGGATGTCGAGATGGCTGCGAGCTCTGCTGCTGGGCCTACTTCGCCTTCATTTCAGGGCTCTCTCTCTGCTATTAATGCATTGGGGCCACCATGGGATTCCCACAGGAGAAAGGAATGCCCGTTCTCTCAAAACCCGCACTTATGTTGAGGCTAATCCCAGGCCGTCTGTATTCAGCATTTGTGAGAGACCATCACTTTCATTTGTCCTCAACAGCCACCAGCATAACCTCAGATAAGCAAACAGGGAGGGATGCTAATTAAAGTGATTCATGCTGTTGAGCCTTTGTTTGCCAGGAGACATGAAAGGTGGTTTCCGTCCATTCCAAGTGCTAACAACCTGTTATCTCGATCTAGGCAGACCAAAAAAACATCAGGGGAAAAAAAAAAAAAAAAAGAAAGACAGCAAGGGATGCACATGTCAGTAGAGCTTCAGATCCAGTTAGGTGCCCCAAGGCTTCCGGACGTGCAGAGGCAACGCAAAGCAGGGAGATGAGCACCCTCCCTTGTAGAAACCGCTGAGGCTTTAGGCAGAGTGGGGACACTGGGGACACTGCCCCAGATTCCCTTTGCAGGTGCTGAGAGCTGGGAAAAGGCGGACTGGCAGTTCACTCGCAGAAAGGAAGGACTTGGCCACTTCCCCATTAAGCCATTCCATGGGATCAGCCTTTGTTTTAATTATTTATGGTACTTGTTTACTTCATTAAAAGGTGAATGAAAGAGCTTTCCAACCAAACCTACTGTTGTACCAGGCGAGGGCTGAGCGGGAAAGGCAAACCCTTCACTCCTCCCCTCCTAACAAAATGAGTCAGTCCCACAATTCAAGTAAATGTGGGCTAACTTCAAAACCAAGTAACTTAAGATATTTTTCTCTTACATTTATGCCTTTGGTGGGAAAATGTAAGCTAAAATACGGTATTTGCCCACAAAATCTCCCTGTAGCTAATCATCACAGCCGCCTGAACTGCCACCTCTTGGTTGCATAATATTGTCAGCTCCACTCTCAGCTAGGAAGAACCACAGCAAAAAACACAGCAACTGGGAGAAAGGGCCAGTTAAATCATGTACTGGGTGAAAGAATTGTCTCAAGTCCTTAAAACAAGGGAAAATAATGTCTGCTGATGAGTCACCTTCCTCTGTACTGGAACTAAAAGACCAATTTAAAAAAATGGAGAAGAGCCCACTGAAGGGTTCAGATGTGCTGCTCTTTCTGGAGAAACCTGTCTGGAGAGCCAGGCATGCAGGGAGATCCTGGGAGGGGGCTAGGATGAAACAAGGTCTTCCTACATCCTGGAAAAGTTAATCCTTGGAGGAAAGCGAGATATGCTCACAGCCTGCCTTATTATTTTTTTCTGAAATCAACTCACTTTAAATAAATAATGCTGAAAGGAGCATTAGCATTGTCCTTGGAGGGGATGGAAGTACAGACCCAGTGCCCAAGCCACGCGTCCTGCAGCCGGCCTGCGGCTGCAGGCACAGGGGAGCCCGGCACACGCCAGGGCAAGAGCGAGAGGCGACGCGAGTGGCAGGCGCGGGAAGGGCACCCTTGGGAGCCGGGCGGCCCTGGAGGCGCGCGGGGCTGCTCTGCCTCCAGCACCAGCCTCAACAGCTGCCTGGGAGAGGCTCTCAATACCCAAGCTGAACACCCAAGCCAGCAATTGGGTGTCCGTGCCCACATTTTCCTCCTGAAAGACGTGATCATCCAGCCGAGTCTGGGTGCACATTTCCCTAAATGATGAGGTCAGGCCAGCTCAGGGCCAACTCCCTCCTGCTGGTGCAAACCCGCCCGGCTCCACTGATACCAGGGGCGCTGCTCGCGTTCCTAGCACCTTGGCAGGAGTGACGCAGTACAGCGATGCCTTGACCCCTGTCTGCCCGGGCGTAGTGTGAGCCTGGGATCCGGTCCCTCTGCAAGACGCCAGCTCGAGCGTCGTGGAAGTCTGATCTCCTCCAGCAGCTGGAATTACTTTTATGTTCTTTTCAATCATAATCAGTGGAGAGATTTTAAACTAGTCTGTAGAGTGTCTCCAGATGCTAGTAGAAGGCAGAAGCAACCCAAGTGAGCAACTTATTAGATGCCTCTCTTGTTTTAGTGAAGGGAATAACCATAGCTCTTCACTATGATTCCCTGGAAGCAGATTTTATCTTGAAGGGACTGATTTGGGACTCAGTCACTGCAAAAGACTGAGGAGATTGCTTTCCATAATAGCAGAAAACAAACAAGCAAACTGTGGTTGCGCTCGCATGACACAAATGCAAGTTCCCAGTGCCCTCTAAAATCAGCAGCAGGAGCCGCGTGTCTCATAGGCGGTTACACAGACTGAGCGGGGAAGGGACCAATGTCTTCCCTCATACATTAAATAAAGAAAAATGAGTGCTGCTGCTCAGGGGGATGGTGAGCGCATCGGGCCCCCTGCGCGTGCTGCGTACGGGCACACAGCAGCCGCCGGCGCTGGCGGTCCTCGCGCACCCGGGGGGCCGCAGGCAGCTGCAGCAGCCGGGCTGGGGCAGGTGCTGCCGTGGGGCCAGGCCAGGGGCAGAGGCAGCTCTGTTGCTGACTGCGCCACCCCGTCAAGGGGACCCGCAGCTGCAGAGAGTGACCGCCACAGCCAGCGGCTGGCCTGGTCGTGGGAGTTCGGGCGGCTCTTTGCAGTGCGGCAACTGCAGTTGCTTTCACAATGTCCAAAGATACCATGGAGGCTCTGGGTCACATTCAGACAGTGGGGAGAGTTGTGATGTGGTACCGTGACCCTCCTACAAACACCTGCTACACGGAAAGAGCAAACACGGTGGCTAAAATGATGCTGTACATTGGCATGTTTAAAAAATACTTCTTTTGTTACTGAATTTTAATGCTCATAAGAACATTGCCAAGCTGATTTTAGAGAAATTAGCTTAGTATAAAAAAATACAGTCCCCATCAACAGTTCCCCCAGCCCTATTAAATAACCCCATTGCAAAGGCAGAGGAGCCACCACCTAGGAAGGAGCAAGGACATTTGCGGGGCTGATACCTCTCCGCCTGCCTCCCTTGCAACAAGAGAACAAGGTCACACTGGAAAGCATGGAGAAAGGTGTCCACAACGATCCAGCCTCAATCAAACCACTGCCGGCCACTCCACCATCTCCCTCAGAGGGCAATCACTTTAAATCAGGCTGAAGCACAAGCTGCATCTCAATCAGCCTCCTCAAAGGGCGCATCTCCGCTGGACCACTTCACCGTGAGTTAACTGATTGCCAGTCACTTATGGGTGCTTGCCCCATTTGCAAAGGTTACTCTGGACAGACCTCAAGCACCTCTGATTTGTCTCTGAGACCACACTAAAATAACCTCAGCTTGGCGGGAGCGCGTAGGTAGTGTCCAGAGCTGCCTACAGACACTGCAGACTGGCTGGAGCCACCGGGCCCTCAGTGGCAGCGCAAGTGTCCAGGTGAGCGCAAGCCTACGGTACGAGCTGAGGGCTCCTGCAGCCGGGGCTGCTGACTCCTCTGTTCCTTCTCTTCTAAAATCCCCACAAGCCCTAAGTGCTACGAAGTGTCTTCCGCCTCTCTTCCCCCTTGGATTTTCTAGTGTCTAATAATAAAGGCTGAGTTCACACTGAGGCCTTTTTGCCATGGTCTAGGCATTTCGGTCTCTCACCTCTGAGTATTTTCACAAAACTCATTTGAACTTATTGCTCTTGGCACCTCTAAGTAGCTCATATCTCACTGAAATTTACTGTCAGGTTTAAGGTTTAGGGAGGTAGAAGAAAAAAGGAAAATCACTGCAGCCACACTGAATGAATTTTGAAAAGTAAATTTACAGATAAAGAACATCATTAAAAATAAGAGATCTATACACTGGAGGTTTTAGTGGCTTCCTGACCCAATGTCATTGAATACTTTTCTGATTACCAGGGAAGGAAGTATAAAGATCACTGCTAATTAAATTTTGTAGCTAATGCAAACTTGCTGAGCATTAAATAACCTATGGAGATCACCCAGCCCACTTGGCTTCCTGGTGTCTTACCCAGCCCAAAACACCACGGACAGTCAGGACCAAGAAGAGAGGTCACTCTGTGAGACTGGAAACCGTATTCTGGAAAGGAGAAAATTGGTGTGAAGGGTTCAGTAAGTGCGGAGGACCGTGCTCCGAGGGCCACACAACTGCGCTGAAGGGTGAGGGGCGGATTCAGCACAAGCTCTGCTGTGGCTGCACTCCAGACCTGGCGCATACAGTTTCATGAATACATTCGAAATTTATAAAGGGTTTTAAGAAGCCCTACAAAAATAACTGACTTAGGGAGACACGAGCTTCACTTCAGCTGGCAACCATCACTCTTGTACAAACGGGAGGGAGTGGCAGGGTTAAAACACAGCCTGATTACTGTCTTCTGGCACCTACGTGGAGAGGCAAGCCCTGCAGTAGAGAGCACTTTAAATCTACCAGAAAAAGGCATAATGAGAGCTAGCGGTTAAAAGTCCAAGCTCAAAAAAATACAAGACAGAAACAAGGCACAAGTGTAACTGTGAAACAAATAATCTTTGGGAGAACTTACGAAGGAACGAGGTGCAATCAATAATGTCTTTGAATCAAGGCTCAAGAACTGCAAAGATTACAACTCATTACAACTGACCTGTGATTGGTTTAATGAAGGGAACGCTGACTGATGTTCTGCAGTCAGAGACAACCTTCGTCTTTCACCTAGTGAAGCAGCCTCTTAATCCTTCCAGAAGAAGGTATGCAGGTTCTTTCAGCAAAAGTTAATAGAGAGAAGGAAAGCATCTGAACTCTGTTTACGGCACATCTGAGCAATGCAAATTGTACTCCTGCTTGCTATGAGCTCTATCAGAAACCTTTCTGGTGCAAACCTGGAAAGTAGAGGCTCCCATCACCACCTGGGAGACTGACAGCGTTCAGAAATACCCTGACTTCCACTCTGTTGCCACACAGCACAGAGAATTTTACCAAATCTACATAAAGTTTACAGACATCTAAGTACTAAAGTATTACAAGCTTTTACCAGTTTTATGGTATAAAATACTTCAAATCTCTGATCTCTGTCCTCTCCTATCTCCTTGTATTTGGGCGATAGGAAGAAAGAAGTAGAACCAGTGGGGTAACGTGGCTCTTCCAGTTATTTTATTCATGCCAGATATTCACCCTGCTCAAGTGAAATTCCAAATTAGAAATTCTGAATTTAAGACAGGGAACTGTTTTTGTCTCACACATCTAATTAAGTAAATGAATGTGCCCTGAGGGCCAGCAAATTGCTCACACGTCCTTCTGAGGTGTGGGAACCTCTTCCCACGGCACTGGCAAAGCCCTGTAGGACAGGCGACCCGTCCTGCATGGTGCCGCGGCCTTGAGAGGGGACAGCTCGCAGCCACCCTGAGCACCGGGGCTCTCCCTTCCAAACGTAAGGGCAGGAGTCCCCGTGCAGGAGGCTGGTGAGGAGGCTCCAGCTCCAGGAACCAGAAGTGCCCCGTGTCGCCGCAGCAGTGAGCCAGGAGCTCCCTGCGTCTCCATCAAAGCCCAGGGACCCTGGATTAAAAGTGGGCCGTCACTCACGACAGCCAGCTGTAGGTAAGGCAGATTTTTCCCTGCAAGAGCATGTCACTTATGCAAAACACACTGAAAGAAAAAAGTTACTGCACCAAAAGGCAAACTGTGATTTGCTTTAAAAAATAACAGTAATTCCCAGAGAGCTACCTCTGTTTTGACCTGATACATAAATTATGTTGGGAAGTAATACCACCCTTAAAATTACTTTGGCCTTACAGTTTTTAACTGTCAGAGACAATTTCTTTGAAGTCTAATTCCTGATTTGCAGGCTTCATTAAGTTTTCACAAGTAATTTTAAACTTATATCACCATTGGCAAATCCATCATTTATTGATAGAAACATTAGGACTCTAATGGAGCATGATTCGTGATGAAACAAGATAGGAAACGATAGGGATGGAAAATGTGATCTCTTTTACTGCAAAGGGCCCTTATTGGCAGAAAATAAAAAATCAGGTAAAAAAAATAGTTTTATTTCCACAGGCAATTTAAGAGAGCTTCCAAAACTGTTAAAATTATCTTCTAAAACTTGGGTATTGTGACAGATGCTACACTTGAGAAAAAGCCTAAGTAGTAAGTGTCCTTATGACTAAGGGGTTGCAGCAGAAGTCCATCCTCTGAAAGAGCGAGGAACAGAGAGCAAGTAACACTGACCAGCAGGGCAAGCAAGACATTGCAAGGGGGGCCAGATATTCGTACCAATTTAATCTCTAGGGATGCTCAGTGCAGTGATTCTGCATGAGGATGTGTTAGAGATGGAGAACGATGAAGATCTTGGTTTAACAGATTTTTAAAGGATTTAGAACTTTACCCAGCAGTTTCCAAACAAATGACATCAAATGCACCTCTCTCAGGACCTCTTGCCTACCTGCACGGACCTGACACTAGGAAGCAAAACCTCCTTCGTGCATTGCTGCTCCCTTTAGCACAACCTGCTGGACATTTCTTTTTAATCCCTGGCGGCCCCTTATATATCACACTTTATTTATTGCACCTTCTTTATCATACCAACCTTCCCTCAATCCAGCAGTTACAGTTTCTGGCCACCCAGATGTGATTAAAAAATATGTCCATTTGACGCAGCACAGTGAAGCCTACGCAGCTCTAGGAGATGGGAGACGAGCAGGGTGGCTCTGCACTGTCCCCGGTGCAGCTGGGGTGTTTGGGGGTCTGCTCCAGCAGAGCCTATGGAATGACCGTCCCTTTTCCCAGGCAGGTTGCGCCTGTGATAGAGTCACCACCCTGAGCACTGTGAGCTGGGTGCCTATTTCTGTGACTTGCTCATTCATTTTTCACATTGGTACAATGAATAAGAATATACGAGAATAAGAATATTAAACAAGCTGAATGCAATGCATTTTAAATCAGCCTGCTACTTCCTTTTTTAGATCTAAATTAAATATAAAGCAAGCCTCTCTAGAAAGCTCGTGGCTAAATTTACCGTGGGGAACTTAATGGCTGTGCTGATGAAACATTTACATGCACCTGTTTTGGCCATCAAGAGGAAAAAATTGCACATCCAGTACACCCAGCTTTGCACCCAACTTCTCATCTGCAATGTGATTGCCTGCTTAATAGGTACAAATGACAGGCTAAATGGGAAAAACTGAGAAAGCTCAGTCTGGATGCTGGTTTTAAAAACATTTTCTGAGACTGTTTACACCAGCAGAGAGCAGCTGAGATTTATAAAGATCTGCCATTCACATTTCAGCCACAGTCCAATAAACGCCATTATAAAGTTTTCAGCCTAGCAATAAAAAAACTATTAACGTGTTTTCCCCATGTTAATCAATTTAACATGGGGATAGTGGTGTTAACACTACTTTACATTACCGCTTTCATCATTTCTCATTCCTACAATATATAAAATAAACAAAAGGGCTTTTGGATTCCTTACAGATTCATTTTTATCTTAAAGTGAAAGCTGAGCAAGATTTGTGGTCTCAGACTCAAAAATGGCAATAAGCGTCTCCTTCCTTCCTCTTCCCAGACTGAATATATTGAGAGACCTTAACAAAATTAATTGCAATATTCATCGTTCATGAATTTCTATGCTTGTGTAATTCATTTTCTTGCAGATAACAAAGCAAAAGGAGGGTCTCTTTCTGCCAAAGCGACAGGATTCATGAGCAAGACTGCTCAGGACTAATAGAAGACAAGCAAAGGATCAACCTCCTCACTCCTTTCACTGGGAGCCAGTTTTAACCACATTAAATTACTCGTGCTATTGGGCCATGCTTGTTAGGCGAGAGGGACAGCAAGCAAACAAGTGCTGCCAGGAGAATTTTGCACAGCCATTCCCCACAGTTTTGTATCTTATGAAGAAGATGAGACCTGGAAGTGGCGCTCCCAGGCCGGCCTTGACCATCTTCATCTCTGGCAAAGCGACGAGCGTGGACTCTCGCTGCGCTCCAGTTTTTGCTCCAGGGTGGATGGAGGAAGGTGATGGGGAGGCAGCCTGTGCTCCTCAAGAAAAGGCAGCAACATGAAACCTTTGCTGAGGTTAATATGTCTTCAAGCTGACCCATAAAACTTGGCAGATCCAGCGGATAGACTGTTTAGTACTAACATGCTTTCCCAGGAGCTTCGTGTGAAGCCTGGAGGCAAATCCTATAGCCCTTGGAATATGGAGAAGGCACTTTCCTCTCCTCTCTGAATTTTTCAGAGATGGGCACATTCAAAGCAAGAAACTTCACCTGCCCCTTTCCTGGATTTTTAAGATTGAGAGCAAAAGACCAATCTATTGTAAAATACCTAAGAGCTATGTTATAAAATACAATTTGTTCTCCACCCGCTTTTATCCATGTGCTGAAGTAGAAGCCTGGTTTTGCTCTGTTCTTCCACAGCTGTCTTAAATACAGGCACAGGTGAGGTATAGTCCCTCACAGAGCACAGGACATGTTCACAAGGAAAAATGAAACTTGAAATCCTGAATTTAACATGTGATTTTAAAAAAAAAAGAGAGAGAGAGAGAGACATTAATGAAATGTAATAATGTTGAGCACCCAAGGCGTGGCACAGGCAAGGCCTCGCCAGCTGTCCTGTGCAGGCCATCACCCTGCACGCATCCTCCTGAATACCGCATGGTCAGACTAGAACTAACACTGATCTCAAATACCACACTGCTCGCGTATGGGCTGCTCACTGCTGCTCACTGCTGCTCACTGCTCCTCAGTGCACTGAGCTTCGTGCAGAAGGGCACATGCCAGAGGGTTGTTGGTCTGTTTTTAAGCCTGGCAGCTCACATCTATCTGCCAAACGGGGGATGGCAGAGACCCCAGGCAGGCGAATTCCCTGCAGGACGTGCCACGAGCGGCAGTGGTGGGTGTGCTAGACCCCCCGGCCCCTGCACGGCCACTCCTGCTGGGCCAGCAGTAGGGCACAGCTCCGATAGCTACTTAAAAAACAGCCTCCCCTCAACACACCTGGAGCTTTGCAACACATTCGCCTCCAAAGGAAAATCAATTTATTTTTTTCCTCAAGCTACCTGACCTTGGAAAACCCGTTGCTTCTCTCTGAATGCATTCAGTGGCTTTTCTGCCAGCTACAATGCACTCACCATTCAGCAAGCAAAAGGTGGACTTGAAAGAAAATGGACAGGATGTTTTTATGTACAAGTGCATTGTATAAAGTGTTGATTCTCTTGTTGATTCTTTTCTCATCTTTTAAATATCCCTTCAGCAATTTTGATTAATTCAAGTCTTATTGTAACTCTTTTGATTCTGAATTTTCAAAACAAAAACTAAATGTCTTATGCAATGAATTTAACAAACATCTGTTTTCAAATCAGAATCTTGCTTCTTACATGCTTCATGACTTTCCATTTCATTATTCTCTGGAGAAAAGCTTTTTAGTTTCTTTCTTAAATATCTTCAATGATCTTTTGAATCTTTTTCCTTTTACTTCATTTACATAATTTACTGATTTGTAAAATTAAATTCAGTTTGCACTTTAATATGCCCTTTAGGCCAACCCCTAAAAAGGTTTCTCACTACTGAGGCTAGGACTACTGCTAGAGGAGACATCAGGACAGTGCAATAGGATGACACGTACAGCTGGTCTGGCCTTCAGAATGGCAAGGTGGCCTGATGGCACAGCTGTGTGGCAGAGCAGCAGCATCCTTGGCTGATGGCAGTCATGTTAGAAATGCTGCAAGCAGGAAAAAAACAAAACATATTTTTATCTAGTAGCATGAAGACATCTTGTAGCAGTAGGAAGAGTTAGTAGATGCATGAGCTTCACTGGGAACGCTGAAGCGAATCACAGTCGTGCCGAGGTTAGAGAGGCTGTAGTGCAGGGCTCACACAGTGCTAATGCCAGGACACAGCAGTAAAATCAAGTACACTCCTCATGATCCAGCTTGTTGGGGCACTGCGAACTTGCAGATAGGAAGTGCACCTGCTCAGAAATGCCAACACAAACTTATCTCCTGCTTCCTAGTAGCATATATCCCTTTACACAAAATTTGCTTCTCTCTCTTGCAGTTCTGCCATTTTCTACAAACACGTATCACCAGCTTTGGTGCTCATTAACAAAAAGATTCGGAGACGCCAAGATCTCAGATGATTAAAGGTAATCAGACTGTATTAAAGACAATTACAGATATACTTGGTTGCTTTGATTATGTCAGTCCTATACCTTTTAAAGTTATCTCCCCTAGGGTTAGTGCCTGTCACACTTGCTGAAACTCCTTCCCACCTCTGAACTTCATAGCAAGAATTCAAACCACAGTTTTCAGGAGCCTCATGCAGTGCCGTGATGCTCAAGATGAGGTGCTGATGAGGGGACCTATGATGTAGAGCAGATGCTCAGTATGAGTTTGGATGATATAAAGCATCCCAATGCAAATTTTGGACTTAAAGCCAAGAAACTTCAGCTACAACGGCACCTACAAGAAATGAAAGCTCATACTGGCTTACAGTTGCTGACCAATAGATCATTCTTCCCTCATTTTAGCTAGGAAGCGTCTCTAATTATTACTGCTGAGTTAAATTAAAGAGATGGAAAAAAATATCTGCAAACTATACCTAATAGAGCGGTCTAGCCACAACATCAGCTGCAGCTGACAAGCCTAAGGCGAGGGCTGTGTGCTACAGGCCTGCTCGCAGCCAGACAATGTGAAAAGCCACCTTCCCTCCTCTTTCTCTATCCACAGAGAACATCGAACATTTAGTTTACTGTCAGCTTCTAATGTCGTGTGAAATACATAGTGACACATCAAAAATATTTGTAAAATGAATAAAAAATGTGCTGTCTGTTTCAGTACACCATCTCAGTTACTCCTCACCATTTGATACTGCTTGTTTTTACAGGTCTAAAGCTGCTTTAATTATCTCAACTACTTTCGGAAGCGTTCTTTGCTCTTTTAGTCATTCTTCCCTTTTTTGGATACATGGTAGGAAACATTTATCCACACTTAGTACGAAACCAAGCAGACAGGGGTTAATCACCTCCTAACACTAGTGTTGATCAGCCGTATATAAATCAATGCCTTCTGCTTCGGTCAGCCCTGAATACCAACGTGCATGCAACTTCTTATCCACCTAGACTTTGAAATTGTTTCTCACCACACAGCAGTCACAAGTCAAGACTTCTCTGGAGGCGTTAAGGCCTCCTTACATTCATTCACATATGAAGAAGGTTTCATATTTCCCAGGACACTGTACATTGAGGATCTAACCTTCAACCTCATTTCTCTGTCAGCTGCTTATTCACCATTTGTAAGATGTTTTAAGATGTCCAGACAAAAAGTGTGCATTTGGGCAATGTGTTTCATAACTGCCTTTACTGTAATCCCTGGGGGAGGCCGGTTTAGAGCCATAGTCAGTCTACTACCAAACGTAACATTTAAGATATAAGCATGGGAAATAGATGTTCAGAAAAGTGCTCCCACAACAAAAATATACTCTGATGTGCTCCTTAGATTATGAGTAAGCTTCATATAAGAGGTAGCTTCCTCTTGGCAGAAGGAAGCTCAGCTACATCTCTCATCGTGTTTTAGGCTACATCGCCTAGTATTTGTCAGGAGAGCCCCAGCTGAATTTAGTGATGTCAGAAAATAAAAGACAGATCTGGCCGGGCTAAGCCAGGCAGAATGGAGGAGCAGCTGTGCCTGATTCATCATTACTGCCCGGGGAATTAATTTCTCAGTGAGCCAGGTTGGAGGTCAGGACTGGATTTCTCCTGAGAAAAAAAGCACTACTCCAAATTGTGCGGCAGTACGATACGAACAATATTGTACTTATTGCCATATGAACACAATTCCTATAGGATGAAACATCTAAATTCGTCTTCATTTCTGGGCTTAGACAAAGTAGGGAGACATGAAGCACAAAGAGCTGACAGGCTCTGCATTAATGGATTTTCACATCGGGTATTTGTGTAAGGTATGGACTTTTATTTAGGAAAGTTTGATTTTTCCTTCCCCTTGCCCATTTGCTTGCTAACATTTTATTCGAGGAATCAATTAGACCTTGATCAGCCATCGATCAAGAACTCCCTGTGGGAGCCCTAATGCATTTTAGCTGCAGTTATTGCTCCTGAATAACACCTATTTCTGAGCACACACTTAATTCTTTTCATCAATACTCTGCTCTTCCCTGAGCAGCCCCGTTAATAGCATTTTGCAAGTGCACTCTCAATGAAATCCTTCTCTGACAAATGAATTAGGGAAACTAAGGGATTTCCTTCTGTGTGTTTGCCTTTTCAGGCACACAGAGAAATCAAGCCCATCTCCTTCACCTGGTCCTGCTGAAGGGAAAAAAGGAGGTCAAAGCAATGTGTCAGAGTTCAAGATACTAAATGATGAGCTGGTCCAGGACAAAGAGCAATTAGCAAAAAGATTATAACACAAACATTCATCAATTTTCACCAAAATCCCTAGTGAGGGAGAGAGGTGATGCACCTCTAACAGCCCAGAGCTACTCACTACTATTCGTCTTTCCTTAGCAAGATTCCTTTCCAAGGAAAGAACTCAAAGGCATGTGTCAGCTTGAAAAAATCAGAGGTCTATGATTAAGGCAATCATATAGATTTAAGTATCCACTTAAGTCGTCTGTTGAATGGGGACAGATTTAAGCCTGTGCCTAAATGCTTTGCTAAAAAGAAAGCCAAACTGAACTGCTTAAAATTAAATGCTTTTGACAAAATTTCTGTAACTCTCTACTGTGTGACACCAGTACTGAAATGCTAATCAACTAGCTCAAATTAAGTTTATTACTAAGCAAAACCATAAAGACATTTCTAACCACTGTACCGCTCCTTAGTTAACATTATTTTGCATCAGAGAAATCAAACGTGTGACCAGCACTAGCGCAGCACCCTCGGGGAGCAAAAACTGCAGGGAGTCGCAATCCAGAAGACAATCCCTAGATCCTTCCACATCAGCCTGGAATGCTACAGTGGTTACTCTCCAGGCCCTCAGCAATGTTAGCACATATAGAAAAGCCTAATTTCAGAGGCTGCCAAGAAAGTAATGGCAGCTACATGGTGGGAACTGCTCTTTGTGTGGAGAGCTCTTTTGAATGTAAAACAAATGGGGCTCTAGGGGGGAAGTGATGTGTGGGAGCCCACGCAGGCTGCTCCAAAGCCATTTCATGCACAGAGCAGGACCTGCACGCTCCAAAGCGCGTTGCGTTAACGCGACACGGCCAGGAAGCCGCAACGCCGGGGGCAGGGACGGCCGTGCTCCCCAAGAGCCTTCCCTATCCCGATGGGCACAGGGTAGGAGGGCTCCAGTTTGGCCCCGTTGCCTTTCAAACCAGATGCGACAGAGGTCAAAACTGAGCTTTGAAATCATACCCAAGATGTCTGGGGCTGGGCTCTGCAGCCTGTTCGGAAGCAGGTACAACAGCAATAAGCAATGACAGATATTTGCTAAGTGCTTCAAGGACCAGAACCAGAAATGCATCATCTCAAGCCTGTACTTCTATCAAGTAGCAATAAAAAGTATAGACAAACTCATTAAGATCTACTGAGGCAAAGAGAAAACCAGAGCATTTTCACACATCTCATGAAACGCCAGGGTTAGCCATTCTAGTTCAGACCTCCTCTCTGGGCCATTTTCAGCACAGCAAGCTGGGCCGGGGAGTTAGGCTGCAATTTTCTCAGGGACCCCAAGGGAGCTAATTGCCTAATCTTGATGGAAAATTCAGGTCTTAACTTGGAACTGCCAATGGCAGTAACTGCTCCCATAATCAAATATCATAGTGAGTGATGCTTCGGGTCCTTCGGTACTTTTGTTCCTTAAATGGGCTTGTACTGTTTGGTTTGACATTTCAAAAATGAAAAGAGGAGAGAAAAAAAGCACATTCTGGTTTGGTTACGTTCTTCCTTTTTTTGGTCATTAAACAGTAGCACCATAGCTCTGCCTATAAATCAGGAAAAAAATCAGACATCTGAACAAACAAACCTACCGAAAAAATAATGCATTACAGCTAAAAAAAGTAAATATGGACTTTTTTTTTCCTGTGCCTCCAGGAGAACCATCACAGTAAAAATAAATACAGATGCTAAAAGCAGAGGGATTGTGCAAGTTAGATCTGGTACAAGACTATGCATTTTATTAGCATAATTTACATTCTAACAGGATCCAAGCTAGTGCTGAGCAGCATTAGGAGGACAGTCTGAGCCCTCGAAAATCAGAGCCATGCAGGGTTCTGCTGCTTTTTGTCACAATAGAATTAAAGTTAACCCTATCGGTACTCCACAGATCTCTTAAAAATACACACAGACCCCCAGATGCTGCTCTGAATCAGTGCAATCAAAATAAGACATATTGAGGAGCAAATTCAGGCCATGGGTGGGTGGTTCTTCACAGGACCCTAAGCTTCATCTCTGGAATCTGGAATGCTTCAAAGAGGGCATAAATGTAGTAACTTTAGGCTGAAAAAAGAAGTGTGTGCTGAAGAGTTACGATCCACACTGTATTCACTGCTAACACCTTCCGTGTGGCAAAGATGGTGCACGGGAAAACTGCCAGGCAATCAGCTATTCTTAAACCTTTTCTAAAGGCAGAAATAGAAAATAATTTTTTAATGGAAAATAAAAATTGCCCCAATTTTACTTAAGGAAGAAGTTCACATGCACATACAATCCCAATCATACTTAGCTGAAAACCACCTGCTATGTGAAAAAAAAGCTGAACCCCAAATTCACATATATAACCCAGGAGCCTGCAAAGTCTTAAGCTGCAGAGTCTTTTTTGCTTTTGACAGAGGCAACTAATGCTGCTCTCCTGCAACACAGAGGTGTCGGTACGCTGTTCCTCCCCTGATAATGCAAGGAACTGTATGAGTTGAGTTGCTGCAGACGTTGGATGCTGACCTGACTGGGTTAGCAACGTCCCCCTGGCCAGCAGGTATGACCAGACGGTTCTTCAGAAAAGCTGGGACACAAATTGTTGTCTCATATGCTGTTAAGTATCAGTTTTAGGCTGTTGCTGTTTTGCTTATTTTGTAATAAATCGGGGTAAAGACAGGACTGCAAGTGTAACATGGACCCAGGCCACTGATCCACTGTAAGGCCGTGGATTCAAAGTCATGCAGACACACCAAGGCTCACAGTTCATCGCCTGCCACACAGGGACCACAGCAATTCCTGAACCCGGTAAATCTACATTTCAACCAGGGTCTGTATTTTAGAGTGAGTTTTGGTCCTACAGACAACTGCAGAGTAGCTCCTGCACGCAGCTTCATTAAGTGACTCAGATGAAGGCCAAACTTGCTAACATCATTATTAACAAATTAGAAATTTTGCAAATCAACAAGCTTAAGGAGAGCAGGAATCCTTCCTGGCACTTGTGAGCTGTTTTTACCTCCGACGAGTAAGGACCAGTGCTCTTTTTGACGCACTCATCAGCATAACAACCCTGATGGCCTTACGGATATAAACATTATGTCTCTTGTCTTTCCCCTGCACCCACACATTTATCGAGCTACCATCCTCAACGGCCACCACCGGCAGGGCAGTCTACAAGATGACAGTGCTGAGTGTAAGAAGTGCTACTTCTCTTTAAAATATCTTCACATTTTCAAGGATTAGTTCTGTGCCATGACAATACAACCATCTCATTCATTATTTTAGATACAGCTATCATTTTACTTAAGATCTCTTAGACAGAGAATCTCTTTCCTTTCCCAAACTGAACTAAGCGAGTCTCCATAAGCCCTCTCCATGTGTATTGCATCTTGCCTTTCCAGTGCTTCCCATAACTTCTGCTACCCTTTGCTGAAATGAAGCAACCAAAATTCAATACTGAATTCACAAGGAAGCTAGTCTATCAATTAAAACAATGACGAGATAATATTTTCTAACTTCCTAAATCTATACCATGTGTTGTATTTGGTCTCTGCAGCCCCATGGCATACTAAGTTGATGCCTTTATGAAGCTGTCATCTGTGACGAGGATATCTTTCTCCCACGGGGTTACGAGTGAGTCAAAATCCAATAATGCAAATGTGTAATTTTAAATCACCCCGTCTGCTTCAATTACCTTGTGAGTTCATTCTGAGTTCCAGCTACCCACTGTCCAGTAGCCTCCTTCTCCGCAGGCCTTCAGAAGTGCCCTGACAAGCAGTCATGCTGTTCATTAACTAAATAATTCAGAGTCTTTCTAAAAAAACATGGTTGCCACTTTATTACTCGCTCCTCATCCAGAATACTGCTAAACGTACTGAGTTAATCTGGTTCTACTACAAGCCTCAATGAATTTTGTTATAAAAGTCTTTCCATTCTATATTTATTGGTCATGTAGCTGATCACTTTTAATTCCTTGCATAATTTTGCCAATTGCCCTCTAGTTTTCATATTCCCTTAGATACCAGTTATGAGAGACATTGTTAGAAGACTTAAACCTGAAAAGACGGATTAGGTACAGTTGTAGCTTTGGTTTTGGGTTTATTCATATAAAAATCTTTTTAGAATAATTCTTTAATGGGTGGGACAGCTCAGACAGGCCATCTTGCCCTTAACTTAATTACAGGAACAAAGGTGAAGTGTAAAGCAAATCTGAAATCACAAACAAGAGCTGTGTTTACTGAGGCTCTGTACACTTACGTGGGCTGTTCACCGAAATCTAAGTGCATGTGTGCTGCAAGAAGCCAGGTAACAACTCATGCACCCTTCCCCCTCTACCCAAGCTCAAAACACCTCCTTTGGCACAATGTTAACACGGCCCCCAAATTGCTGGTAAAATTCATGTCTGATGGCATCTTTGCCTATGTACTCCAGGCTTGCGGGTTTGTTTGGTTTGGTTTTTAAACGGCTGAGGCCCTGGCAGCACTGATGACCTTGAGCTGTGGCCAGGCAGGAACACGAGAGCCGTTCTGGCAGGGCTGCTTGTGCATTCGTGGCGCCTCCTTCCACGAGGGCACCTCAAGGCAGGCGGGCGCCTGCCACGCATACCAAGCCTGGCGCTCCGTGATTTATTTATAGGAGAAAGGGGCCCAGAAGTCTGCTGCGGGGGAAGGAAAAGCCAAGAAGCTGCCTTACCTTGTCAGTGTAGACGAAGAAGAGAATCACAACGGTGAGCTCCAACAGAAATACAATTAACAGCATGATAAAAAACTGTCAAGAGAAGAAGGGGCAGGGGAAAAAACAAAACCAAGAAACATCAAAATCTGTTTGACTTATTTGACATGTGCAATAGCTACGTTCATCAGATCATGCCGGTGGGGAGAGGCAGACGCCGAGGCTGGCAGCCACAGAGCTGTGCAGGTACACAGCAAGAGAGGGCAGGCGCCACGCAGCCGCCCTGGGACAGCGCTGCGGCTGCCCTCTGGCTTCAGCAGGAGCACGTAAAGCCCTGCACAGATGTGTCTCCAAATAGGGCTGGGGCTCTCTGCCTCATGACAGCGCTGGAGGACTCCTCCTGAGGGCCTCCAACATGGGCTGCGCAGGCTGCAGTGCGAGCCCTGGGCACACAGACCTGCCAAGGTGGAACAGGCATTTTGGAAACTTTCTCGCCTTTTGACTTCAGCCAAAAGCGCAGCCTTCTCCACTGCACTTCCTATCACAGCTCCCCTATGGCATCAGGTCACAATTTTGCCACACCTTAATTGTTTAGGCTCATATAATCCACGCTGGCTTCTGTGTGAAGGATAAAAGCCTTTCGAAAAGGTTGGGTAGAAGTCAGCAGTGCTAGCACGTCAGCACGTGTATTCTCTGCCTGTGAAGGAGAAGCCTTCCTGAACCCTAACGAACATGTCAGAAGGCAAAGCTAAGGCTCGAGATCGCTGTGGCTGCCAAGTGCCTCCCCACACTCCATCACGTCCTCTGGCCCATGGGGCTGACACGCAGGCACGGGTGTGCGCACAAGCCGCTCCTCCAGCCCCACAGCACCGTCTAGCCAAAGTTCACCCAAGCTCAGCATCATCCCGGAGGGCACCAGGGCCAGCCTGGGGGCCGCAGCAGGCCTAACTAATCCTGTTCAAACTTTAATGGGAGAAGCACAAGCTGGAGGCTCATGGCATCCACAAAGCACCCGAGACTCCATCAACCCTTCTGGAAGCTCTTTTCAAATGGATTCACTCACTGTGGCGATAAATAAGGAGAAGAATAAAAATGAGCTTTACTGTGGTTCACTGCGGCTGCAGGCTGCTGATATAACACAGATTTATGCATGGAGAAACAATCCCAAAACGAAGTATACTGATAAAACCCCATACAGAAAGATTAAGGCAGCCTGGTCCAGAGAGATGTTTTCCCACCGTGCTTGCCAGGGTGGAACACAACCTGGTCCTGGGGGAAGTTCACCAGAGAGGCACCTGCTGCACAGCTCTCTATAAACCCAAGCAGAAGCAAGCCCAGAGCTGTGCTGGGAGAAGGGAGGCAGAGACCCCTTTCTGCCTCTGCACCTCCGCTCATTTCCAACCCCAGAAAAATTAAATTTCCCACTGAAGGATTAGAGAAGAGGATCTAGGCAGTTGCTGTGAAGGCCACCTCACAACTAAGCATTACTCTTCTGATGCTACATGAGATCCAATTTGCAACTCCATCCTCAATGGAGCTGTGCAAGGGTTTTGCCCCACCAGCTCCTGTCACCCAGCACTGGTGGATGGTAGAGATAAAAAAAAGGTCTTTTTTTTCCACTTTTAAAAGCAAAGGTGTTTAATATTCCACTAGGTATCATAAGAAGTTTGATTCCACATAATTCCCAGAAGGTATCGCGATTTGATGTATTAACAGGGAGTGGGAACATTATGAAAGGCTCACTTAGTTCTTTCATATTTATTTTCTTTCCCAAGAAAGTTTTTGCTGACATCCAGCTTAAAATCTCCTTTTGGCAGTTGCTTCTTCCTTCCTCACATCCTGCGCAATTTCTTTTTGCGCACAGTGTTTACGCTCTTCAAATATTTGCAGATCTGTCCCACCTGAGCCCTCTCTCAGCCACGCCGTGCACATTTAGCTCACTTAACATCACCTTGGAAGTAAATCTCTTCAGCCTCCCAATCATTTTTGCACAGCATAAAAATGACAAGTTTGCTCATAAGCTGTAAAAAGGCAGTAATGCATACGGGTAAACTTATGACCAGAAACTCCATTATGAAAACAGTATGTATCTAAATTTGGCTCATCAGCTCTTACTCTCCAAAAGCCTTAACATTTAAGCCACTGCAGTGGTGACAGGGATTCACAGGCCCTGTGCCCGCTGGATATATGGCTCGGCTCTGTTTATGTTGAGGCTATAGTTTTTGTGCAGATACTCCTGCTGACCAATAAGACTTTTAATTGGTGTTTTGTGGCACTTCCAGTCATTTCTCAACTTAGCAGAGACCAACTCAAAAATCAATGAGTGGCTATCAGTGAGGTGTCAATGTCCTGCCACAGCAGCAGGTGACAGGGCCACTGAATATCACTGCTTAACACAACTACCCCCAGGGCCTCTGTCTTACCTAAGTCTCCCTCTTAGCTGCTTATGTCTTCCCATAGCAAACTGAAGAGTCTACAGGATCACAGAAGCTCTTCCTATAGCGTCTGCAGGCATCGCGGAAAGATACCAACTTCCACACATTGTCCCGTCTCTCTCTCTCCAAAGTAAGATTTGCTTTTCCCTGAGCTTTAGGTAACTCAAGTCCCTAAAGAAAAACGCCAACGTTACTCTTTGATTTAAGAAGCAGTTTCCAGGTACCCGAAACAGCAAATAACTGATTGGAGGGGACGAAGAAGCAGTCCCAGCCCGCTGCCATCCCCCTGCGAGCTCCCGGAGCAGCCCAGCCGCAGCAGCCACGGCTGCGGGGCAGCTCGGCTGCTGGCTGCAGCGTCTGCCGCCGCGAGGCCGGGCGTTCCCGCACGGCGCCCGGCAAGGGCTGGTCCCGGCACGCGGGACCCCGGCTGCGTGCGCGGCGCCCGCCCGCCCGTGCCCCCTTGGCTGCTGTTCTGCGTGCAGCCATGCAGCCCTGCATGCTGTTCTGCGTGCAGCCATGCAGCCAGCCTTGCCCTGCGGTTGCCCATCAGGCCACTAAAAGCCTGGCCTCGTGTGCTGAGCTACTCTTTGGCCTGTAGCATAAAATTACTGCGCTGAAGTCATTCATGGGCTATTTCTTTCCCATTTAGCTGCTTGGAAATAAATTCCCTGTCACCAGCAGAGTTTCAGCCGTCGGCTCTCTGTCTGGATGCCGTGACACTCTTGAAAACAGTGGGGTTTTTATTCTCCTTTTCTTCCCACTCATTAACTTCTTCCTCATTTGCTTTATTGCGATTTTGCTTACAGCTGAGCTGGCTGCAGGCCAGCAAACTCTCAGCAGCTGAGAACAAAACATCAGGGGCACTTGATTTCCCCTTAGACTGTGCCATAAATAAAAGCCTCTTAATACCTGGACAAGTCATTCAGGTGCATATATTAATACCAGGTCTTTCCACAGCCAATCCTGGTCTAGTATCTTTGCAGACTCATTCTGATCCTGTTCACACCAGGAGCTGTGCGGGACTCCACACTGCTTAACACGAGGTCAACGAGGTGGTTGAGAGCCACGTACGTCAGCTTAAGGACATTTCAGGCCCCCAGGGACTTTCCAGTCCCTACACAAGCAGGATCCTTTCTCTACCTCTTTTGATAAGTCTACTGGCCACTCAGCACATCCCATCCAGGAGCAGAACATTTGTACCAAATCCCAAGGGAAAAACACGATACAAAGCAGGTGACCAAAGAATTGTCTACGAACCTTTTCTATTTTGGAGACATGAGTTATTCTTTAAGATGCAAATGTCTTCAAACATGATGCCTATACACATATGCTCTGATGACCAAGCAGACATTAAAGTCCTTCCATTATGGAGGGCCTGATCTGCTTTATCCCACTGACCGTAATTTCCTGCACAAAGAACTTTGTTTTTATATATATATATTATTTTGCTTTCTGGATCACAGCTTCTCCGGATCTCTGCTTCACATTTAACGGACAGTAACTTTGCAATCAGGCCGATTAGCTGAACAGAGACAGCCTGCAGAGGGCTCATGGTAACTGTCTCCTTGTGCCAATTGAGCACTTGCAGCAAGATAAAAAAAGAGAACTAACTTTTCTTTGGGATAGTTATTCATCACTGAAATGTAATATATAAAGAGAGAAATCAAAAATTGTTGTTATTATTTTGAAAACACAGATTAAATACTTGTTAGGGGACACTGCAGTATACACAGTGACCAAGGTCAGAGTGGCAAACTGGGATTCAGACAGTTTGGGTCGGCTTCATAGCTCTCCCACCACCTCCCAGTGCAACCGGAGCAGATCACTGCGGCTCCCCATCTGTCTAATGTGGATAACAACGTTTTCCATTTGTCTTATCTGCTTAGATGGGAAGCTCTGCTGGGCACACTTCTGACACTGAATGAGAGCACAGTTGTCCTGTCCTCATGGGCCGCCTGCAGGGAATATGGTAATCCAAATAATAAATAACATAATCCATCATGATTTAACACCCAGAGCTAGGATTTTTACCTGGATTATCCATGAAATAATGACCCTTCTCATTGCAAGCATACAAATATAGATCTCTGCTAAACATATAGGAAAAATACAGACTGAACTCAGACAATCCTGCTCCTTAAACACACATCTTCATGGTTAACCTAAAGCACAGTCTTTAGGTAGTCACCTAAGGATGAATCAAGCCCATATCTGAGAATGAAAGGGATGAAAGGATGTAAATCAGACTCTATATTCACTGGCATAGAGCAATGGCACACACTGATGCACATACATAAGCAACTGCTTAAAGGAGATATCACTACTAGGACCAAATCACCACAAGTGGTTGCTCAGGAGTGGTACAAGGTGGTGCCTGATCTCCTGCAGGTAACTGCCCTCAGTTGAAATGCATGTGCCTTGGAACAAGATTAGACTAGACTTGGCTAAAATTTCCAGAATAAATTTTAGGAAGAGGATGGTTACGGCTAGTGTCTCTGACGGCTCTTGGAAATGTAAAATACACTTGCAAAAGGAAGCAAAGATGGATTCTAAATTTTGTTGCAAGATAACCTATAAAGGGTTGCAGTACAGTGCTGTGATCTTGTAGGGTATGATCAAATACCTATCAAAATCCATAGAGGTCAATAGATTAACTTTCTGAAGTCAGACTCTTAGTTTATTACCTCTGGCACTGGTTCAGGACAGTGATCCAACCCATCTGGTTTAAGTTGCCACTTTCTAATTACAGGAGAGCTCGTAGCAAAACCACTTCTGTTATATGATCTGCTGCAACCAGAATGGCAGAAAAGTCAAAGGAACCTTACTGAGGTGAAAAAATCTTTGTTCATTGGCTTCACCCATGAGCTCCGAGATGCGAGATCATATACAGCAGACTGTATACTTATTTCAAGAAATGCAAGCTCCTCTGATTTCCCAAGGGAAATCTAATGATGGAAGAGTTTATCTTTCTTCATATTGCAGCTGGAACAAATAAGGACCACTGCAAATATCTTTTTTGTTGTTCAGTGAGATCATAAAATGACAGCAGGGCAATTCACCCCATCTGCATATTTCTGCAGAACACATAGAAGGTTGAGGTTTACTTTAATTACTTTTTTCCATGCTATATTTTAGATTTTCACACTATTCCCCTAAGCAGAGAAAAAGCAATAAGCCTGTTTCCTAAGGGATTATTGTGGCACTGTCCTGGCTACGTGTTGACACTGACAAAAGGATATCTGCCAGTTCCTTGCTTGGTGAGCATCTATTCAAATTAGTAAAACTGCAGTTTTAGACCCTCTGAATACCTTACACATAGAATCATAGAATCACAGAATGCCTAAGGCTTGGAAGGGACCTCTAGAGGTCATCTAGTCCAACCTCGCTGCACAGGCAGGGCCACCTAGAGCACGTGGCACAGGGCTGCATCCAAGCAGGTCTTGAAGATCTCCAGAGAAGGAGACTCCACAACCTCTCTGGGCAGCAGTTCCAGTGCTCTGGCCCCCTCACTGTCAGGAAAATTTTCCTTAAGTTCCTGTGGAACTTTTGATGCTTCAGTTTGTGGCCATTTCCTCTAGTTCTGTCGGTGGCCACCAGTGAAAAGAGACCAGCCCCATCCTCCTCACTGCCTCCCTTGAGATACTTGTACACACTGATGAGGTCCCCTCTCAGCCTTCTCTTCTCCAGGCTGAACAGGCCCAGCTCCCTCAGCCTCTCCTCATAGGGCAGATGTTCCAGGCCCCTGATCATCCTAGTCGCCCTGCTCTGCACTCTCTCCAGCAGCTCCACATCACTCTTGTACTGGGGGGCCCAGAACTGGACACAGTGCTCCAGATGTGGCCTCACCAGGGCCATTATTACATTACATCCAGCTATACAAAAATCTTTTATAAAAGCAAAATCTACTTCTGCCTTTGGCTTCTCCCTCTGTCCTCTCCTACTTAAGACACTTCACCTGCCCTCTCTCCGTTTAACACAGCTAGCAAATGCCAGGGGCAAGAAAATATTATCCTTCGGATCTATCACTGAAGCAGCCTAACACCAAAGACTTTAGGCTTTGTTCTGACAATATGAACGTCACGTGTGGAGAATCCAAAAGTTCAGGATCAGATAAAAAAGAAAATTGCAACATCTCCTCAATACTGCTCGTTTTTCCTTTACTCAAGTAGACTCCTTAAGGAAGTTTAATCCCTTATCACTCCGTGGACCAGCAAGGCCATTCACAAGGAGACATGAAACACGAAGAGCTCTGTCTCACATCATGCAGGCTCTGGCCTGGTCATGCTGATAGCTTTTCTTCCTCTTCTCCCTCCTTAACTCATTTTATGAACCTTCAATACAGCCCTTCACCTCTTGTACTTGCAGCACTTCCAACTTGTTCCTCCAAACCACCCCTTGCCAACTCTAGCAGGACTCAAACACCCTCCCAAATGCTACCTCCTTTCCTTCCTCTTTCCTTTCCTGTTGGGAGGCAGAACAGGAGGTGCTTGAGCTGCCCTCGGTGCCGTTCCACTGGAAAACTGCCTTTTTGCTCCTTGCGGGTCTGAAGACTGCTGCCATCCTCACAGTAGGAAGGGGCGCACTGCAGGACACCACAGCAGCTGGAGCTCCAAATTGTTCTTGGATACATCAGGCACGTCCATATGGCCCCTAAGTTTGTACTGTCACAGGAGTCTTAAAGGAGATCAAAGGCATAATTTCAGAGCAGGAGATGACAAGCACGCAGCACGGACAGAGCATCTGGAGACTCTGATGACAGGCACATCATCTTCATTGTTGTTTACGCTTAGAATTAACAGCCCTGACTTCCTCGCACACAGTACCAAGCAGAGAACCGAGGGAGGTAAATGAAACCTGTTACTCTAAGACACACAGACATTCTACCGAGGGGAACGTGATTTTGCCTGCATATGTGCTACCTTGAGTAACTGCTGCCACAGCATGGGAGCAGCCCTGCATGCTCCTCTGGCTTGCTTTATGCCAAACCATTAGGGGAAAAAGTCAGAAATGCATCCTGCCTGACAAATTGCCTGATCCTGACCTGATCCTGACCGATTAGAAGACACAGCTCATTGCTGGTCACCTCTGAGATAGACCATTGATCAAAAAGCCCAAACCAGGTGGTTACTTTGCATGTGCAAGTTTACCACAAGGCTCAGCAGTCTGTGGAGACCTGCTGCATTGGCACTGAATCTGCAGTCCAGTAAGATAAGGGGGCCAGTTCCCTTCTCCTGCAAGTGGGTCTTTATATAAAACTGTTAAAATTGCCTGGGACTTTCAGACTCAGATTACGATTTCAACCATCTCAAAGCAAAATTCCCTTCAGAGAATTGCTTTACTTTTTTATTTATGTTACTCATTTTAGTCCCAAAGCACCTATCTGCTACAGAAATCTACTAGTCCTGACTTGTATTGGTTAAATATACAGAAACAAATGATTATGGCAAAGGTCTGGAAGGAGTCCTCTACCTTATTCGAGCTCATATTTCTCAGTCAGTTAAAGATTTTTATAGGGTGACTTTACCTTGGGAGCTGTCTGTCACCAAGCTCCCAGGAGAGCAAACTAAGTATGAGAAACAGAGTGAGCAACAGTCTTTTCATCTCGCACTACAGCTGGAAAAATAATATAATGCAAATATAATGTGACAGAGGGATTGCCAGCTCACAAAACTAAGCCCCAGCTTCACTTTATGCTGAGATTTGCTGAACCTTGCTGTGAAACTTGAAGAAACAGCAAGGCAATTCCCCTCCTGTTCTTCAGCTGAACAGGACAGAGGATACACACTACCATCACCACCACCACCACCAAGCGCTTGCTCCTGCACAGCCTGTCCAATTTTGAACAGCATCAAATTATATTTTGATAAAACACATTAGATGAATGGCTCAAGCCTGAGTCAAATCATGGACAGCTGGCACCTTATTAATCTTTCATTTCACAGCAGTCTCCTTATGCTGCAACCTTTGCTTCCTGACATCTCAGTCTTTTGAGAGTTAATGACTGGCAAAACCAACACTGCTAAATCCAAATCACTTCATTTCCAGCTGGAACCAAAATGAACAGTGCTTCATATATGCACTGATCTTTCTGCCCAGGGCTTCACAACATCAGTCCCACCAGAGTAGACATTTGGAGGAAACAGCTACCAAGGCTGAGTAAACAACAAAGCAAGGACACACTGGAAAAAGGTGTCTTCTCAAATCCCTCCTTCTCTGAAGACTTCAAGGAAAACATACAACACCAACCCTTCCCTTCAGAAAGGCTTCAGCATCCAAGAACAAGTTAAAAGTATGGTCAGGAATGATGCGGCAGCTCCTCTGAGCCATCAAACACCGACTCAAACAGGACTTGTGCCTGTTCCATTTCAAATGGGCAACTTCTGCTGAAATACAGAGCACTGTGACATGCGCTGGAATTGCACCGGCACCTTGAGACAACAATTACTGCAGAGTGGCTTAATACTCACACTCAGCAGGAGGCACTTGTTTTCTTTGATGGCGCCTATGCAGCCCACGAAGCCGATGATCATGACAAAAGTCCCCGTGACGATCAGTAGGTTGGCAGCAGACAGGGACGGGAAGGAAGAGGAGAGGGTAGCAAAGTTGCCTTGGGTAACAGCCAGCCAGATGCCAACTCCAAGGATTCCACAGCCTCCCAACTGGGAAAATAAAGAGAAACAAAGCAACTCAGTCACTGTATCCAAGCAACCCCAGATATTAATCACTACAAAGACTCTGCTGGGGCAAATTCAATGTAAGATTTGATCCTTTTTCTCCAGCACCAGGTAGAACAAACAACATAGGAGGACAAAAAAACATTATTTTATCTTTTTACAGAACAGGAACTTATGCACAGACCCACACAATAAGATACTACACTCAAGAGAAAGGCCCAAATTTCCCAAATCCAAGCCACAGTTTCAAATATCAGATGTCTTTTTCCCTGTAGAAAAGCAAACACTGAATAAGGGAGAAATTCCCAACAATTCTGGTCTCAAAGGCACTGAGGCAATCCATGCCATGTTTAGGTAACTCAGACAGCAGCCCAGAAGGAAGGGCTGAAACAGTCTGGACCTTTCGTTCTTCTGATCCCACTTCCCCATCTCCCACCCCTTGCACTTGCCATCGTGCCTCTTGCTAGAGAATCCCCCAGGAGGACAGTCAGCCCCTTCTCTTAGTTAGTTCGGGTCAGTCTGAGATCATTTATAGCGTAAAGGAACCAGGAAGGGAGCGAGATTCCTTCCCCAAATATTGCAAGCAAGAGTCTAGGTTTACTTCTAAGCTGGCCTAGTGGTAGGATAATGCAGCTCCCAGAAGAGGATCTGGCTGGTTCAGGTGAGGTTTGAGAGGAGAACAGAAGTTCATGTTCCTGCAGCATGTGAGCAGGGAGAAGGGAACACTGCTGTGCCACCAAAAATTTTACAATTGTTGTGTACAAAAGGAACTTTTAAAAAATGCAAACGTTTATCAGCCTGCAGCTTATAATTGGGAGAAAGCAGAATTGTAATCGCAATTAAATAGAAGTAAACCAAAGGGGATTTTTGCATTATTACACAGTCACATGGCAGAGCGTTGCTTAGGCTTCTTTCTCTCTTTCCTGCTCTCCTTTTAAAATAACTAATTTTTATTGAGTTTTATAATTGCCCTTTATTATCCAAATCAATTAAAGGCTAGGAAAGAAATTGTGTTCATGAGTAGTAAGTCAGACATAGGAGCATATCAATTAAATGTCTGCATAAAACGGATGAGCAGAAGGCAGCTCACGAACCGGAGAAGGGAAAAGACAGAGCTAATCCTGGGGCAGAGCTAATGCTCAGAAATGAACCACAGAAGAGAAACACAAAAGCGAAGGCAATTTCTTAGCACTAATTGCCAAGGTTTCCTCTGCACAGGACTGAATTCCCTCTTGATAAAGAACAAAAACCAAGGCTGTGTCCTGATGTGAGGCTGGTGCTCAGGTGCAAAAGTCCATTCTGCTCTCGCAAAAGGAGCGAGGCTGTTACCCTGCTGCAATGTACCCCAGCTGCAGCCAGCTGGGCGGCCCCACTCAGAGAAGGCAGTCTCCAAGATCCTGGGATTCCAAAGATCTCATTAAGGAATCTGCTCATATACGGGCATCCCATATCTCCACCTTCATCCGCACCTAAAGTGCCCTCTGTAAGTGCTAAGAAGATGTTGTCCAGACCGTGACCACATACACTGGAAATACCTCCCCTCTACACACGTTTACAAACCACAATCTTTAAAATGGTCTAAAATGACTGTAAAATTATTAGAGGAGGGGGAAGAATAGCTAAAGAAAGTAACACACATAAAATGACTTAGTGTGCCTGAGATATGTACAACAGCAATCAACCAACACGGGCCAAGGTAAGAAGGGCTGCGGCCGGAGAGGGAACCCAGGCCGGAAGGTCTGCTCGTCCCCAGAGCAGCCCCCAAGAGAGGTGGCACATGCTGCTGCCTCCCCGCAAGACTCGTGCGCACACCCGCTCTTGGCAGAAGAGTGGTCTCTGGAATCAGCTCCTCCAAATTGTTCTAATGAGCTAGAAAATAATATTCAGGCTTCAGCACATGCACTGAGAATTGATCTTACAATACTGTAAACCAAGTTATCCCAAACAGCCCCGGATATACGTGTGCTGCTGGAGGAATTAATTCAGAGGCTACAACTACACACTTAAAATACTGCAGGAGGAATTGCCTCATTGCTCATGGTAATGGTGCTGGTGTCCTTAACAGGTATTTCTTTATTGGATTTACTGCACAGAAAATGCCTCTAATCAAGGTTTATCATATTGTTTCTGATTAGGAACTACTCATCAAACTTCCTCTTTTAGGCAAAAATAATTGCTACTGCATTAAAAAAAGACATAGTTGTACCAAGTCATACATTACTTTTGGATTATTTTGTTTTACAGTTAAAATAATTTCTTTAGTCTGAGGGTTTCCCACCTGCCCTGCTCTCCATCTTTCTGAAGTAAAGGGGAAATGATCTTTGGCATTCTCCATCCCCAAACACTTCTGCCTATCCATTACAGAATAAAAGTATCCAGTGGAAAATGAACAGCAAGATGTTAATAGTAGTGATGGAAATGTTAGCATCCTTCGTAATAGCAGCACATGTTCTTGTGATGGGAGGCATATTTAAGTTGTTTTTCTTTTAGCCAGGTACATAAGTGAGGTGGAAATAGAGCATTACAGGCACTGGTTGGACCAAATGTTTGAGGCATCTTGCCTGGGAAATGGAGAAGAGCCCTCGCTCCGGCGCGGGGCGCAGCGACCCGTACGGCTTTGCACAGCACCACCGCACTTCTGCTGGCCAGAGGTCTGAAGTTTAACATATCAAAAAGGGAAGGTTAGTGTAAAAGCTAATCCCTTTTGGCCTCTGATTTTGAAAAGTTAAAAGAAGTAGGAATTGGGACCTGAGCACATTTCTGGCCTCAGGCTAATCAGGCTCCAGAGCCCTGCGGTGCCAAGGTGCAGAACACGGGCAGCACCTCAGCCAGCAGGGCCGTGCTCACAGCTACTTGCTCCCATGTATCGGTACCGCCTGATAAAGCAGTAGTTTAAAAACAATAAAAAAAAATAAAAAAGAAAATTGCAGTAAGGAGGGACCACATTCCTGTGAGAGAAGAGACCGCAGTAGTGACTGTCCATTAAATCCCTTTTGGGATGAGGAATTGGCTATTCTCTTTTTCTGAGATGAAAAAAGCTAGAGGTCATCTTGGTCAGCAGCTTTAAAACCAATAAAAGAAAGCATTTCTTCACAAAACGTTCAATTAAATCCTGGAATTCATTGCCACAGAGCTTTGTGGATACCAAAAGATAAGCAGGTTCACAAAGGAATTACACAAATCCAAGAGGACGAGATGTTCCCCTATTTATTAAAAGTGATAGTTTGCCTGCCTGCTCTGGAGAGAATGTCCTTAGACAGTTAATTGGAGATTGGAAAAGTGCCCTTTTTCTTACAATCCCTCTAAGCATCCCTGAGAAGCCCTGACCAAAAATAGGGCACTCGGCTAGACGAAACTTTCTCACCATTATGGACATCTAAGTGTTCTCCCTGCCACCTCATGTTCTCCTCTCTAGATTTAATATTCACTTATAATTTGAATTTGTTTTTTTTTTTTTCTTTTTTTGCTTGGTTTGTAATCAGTCTATTTTCATAGAAAAGAGGGTTATAGATAGGGACCCCAATCAATGGGTTATGTCCCTTGTTCTCCTTCCCTACTTAGGATACTCTTATGCATGTGCTAATGAGAACAAAATTGGTAGCAAAGGAAAAACAAGTCTATTGGTTTTCCAAGTCCATTGCATGTATAAAGGCTGTATTTCTTTTCCAGTGGGCAAAGGGAGCATGTTCAGTATCTTCTCTTTCTGTCGCTGGACTAAGACCTTCCATCTACTAACCTTGACCCACCCAGGCCACTAGATTTTTTGAGTTTTAATATAGAATAGCTGTGTGAATAACATGCCCTGAGTGCCCAACTCCTGTGTTGGTGCCATTGATAGTGAAACCAGAAGCAGCGCAGCACTTAAAATAACTTTAAAAGGATAAAATTCTAAATGCATTTTTGAAATGGAGATAAGTTACTTCACTTCTGCTCTTCTCACATATGCCCTCCCTTCTCCCCTTTAGAGCCAGCTTCTGCTCCTGCCACCACAGCGCAGATTTTCATTCGTGTGTGGAATTTGGACAGTCACCAGCACGCTCTCAGCTGTCATCACTCACAGCACTTGAGCTGTCTTGCAGTTTACATCAAAAAAGTCAATGAAAACTGGGTTTGTAGGCCTTCAGGATCTGTGTGGAAAGTCTTTCCTCCCGCAAGGCTGAGGCAGCGCAGAGCTCGGTGAGTGCAAACACATCCTTTCCACACCACGGGCCACCTAGGCCTCCTGGGTCTGGTGACTGCTAGGTGACTTGACCCACTGTAGTCCCCACCAGTGGCCTTCGCAGAGCTGCACAGGGGCAGAAAGGTCCCCTGTCCGTGGAGGCTTGGGGTTTCAGCAGCAGGGCACACACCGAGGTTTGCAGCGATTCACTGCTGCACACTCTTTCAGGTCAGTGTTTTATTTCACACTGATGCCATTTCATTCCACCGCTGGACTGTTTTACTAGTGTCTCCATGAGTTACAGGGACATGCTTTAAAGGAACACTTGGCTGAGTGAAGCCTAGGACATTTCAAGCACCCATCTCTTCAGCACAGAGCAATTAAAAATTAAAAACACTACGAAACGGCATCTTTGTCCTTGTTATAGCATTTTTTTTTCCATTTTGCTTAAAAACAAGTTTCAAAAACAAAATCTCATCTTGCAATCTGGACTACCACGTGCATGAGCAGCCGCCAAACTCCTACCGGAGCGGCGGGGCTGCGTCCTCCGCTGGTGTGACTCACAGCAACTGCCTTTTAGCGCGCCGCGCTCATCGGCAGCAGCCCTGGAGCCAGCCCACAGTGTCACGGCAGCCTCCGGCTTACAAAGTGCTTGACTGCTGTCTGCCTTTCCTGCGCAGGGCCTGGTCTGTGTGCTTTATCCCACGCTGAACAGGACTTCAAAGTAGACGTCACACGGCGTCTCCACCATCCCGACCTGCACGCAGTGCACGGAGGGCAAGCAGCCACTTCAGGGATACGGGAACCAAGTGCTACAAGCCTGACCCGTGTCCTGCCTGTCGGCCTGACACCCTGGGCTCCGTAGCCGATTGCCATCTCTGCTGCTGCCACCAGGGTTGCAAAGAAAACACCTCAGTGCTTCGCTGGGCTGCTTTCCCTCCCTGCACACCCTGCTGACCCCAGCCTGGGCTTCGCTTCGGTTGTGCCGTCCGCGGCCGGAGCTGGCAAATGCCCAGAGCACGCTCATCAGCCTAACATCTTCTACCGACAGGGCTTTGGGGATTTGTGTGTGCTAAGAAATATTGCAAGAAAAGCATACATTTTCATAGTATCAATAATAGAAACATATAAAATAGTGCTTTTTCTGCTGCGTTTGGTGAAGTAATAATCTCAAGAGCTTAAGCCTTAAGAAATTCATTAATCTTCCCCAACTGAGTCCAACCATTAAGTCCCATTCCTCTACAACTAAAGCAAATTTGGGGACAATTGAAGTTGCTGAAGAGAGAATACTGTACTGACACTCCGCTAATGGAAAAGCGAAGAGAAAGTCATTCAGCTAATCCCTGCTGTTTTATGAGTAGCATTTGCCTACAGTAGTTGCTCCTCTAAATTACAGTTATCTATCAACTACTGCTACAAAAGAATAGAGCTACAACACTTATGAGTTAATGCGTCCAATCTCAAAGTAATGCTTTCCTTTCCCAGGCTCAGAATTCCGTGAACCACTTAAACAAGTGCTCAATTGCACCCTTCTCCAGCAAATCACTTAATCAAGTGCTTAACTGCTACTGCCTTTAATTAGTCACTTCTGCAGGGCACTCAGCTGCCCCGTCCTGCACAGTCCTACCAGCGAGCGCGCAAAACTTGCCGCAAGGTAACAGGGAGGGCGACCTATTAAGGTAGCACTTGAAGATGGAGGTAAAGATGCCACCAGCATCTCATTTGGAACCTTGCCTAAACTTTAATGTAAAATGAAGGACTATGAGTAAAGTACTGAGGTAATGACAGCTCACTGAGATGCAGAATAAATACGTAAGTTGGAAGGGGGAAGGGGATGAATATCAGTCAAGGGAAGAATTTTGCCTCTTCCAGGTTCTACTTCTGACTCCTGCTAGCTTGAAAGTGTCAAAGCTTATTCATCTGCTTCTCATATGTCATTGCTAAATTCACCCAGGATGAGCATAATAAAATCAATACAGTTGTAAAGAGGAAAACATGCATGAGGTCTGGAATCACAAGCCATTAAATGAAATTCAATTTGTTAAAGAAAAAAGCAGGAATGGAAGAAAACTGCTCCTGAATGCCTCTGCTGCTCAGTCTGTAAAGTAACTCACTCCTTACAACCTGACGGCAAACACTGCCTGAAGGCCACGGCTGGTTCGAGTCATCCGCTTTCATATACGTCACACTAAAAACTGAAAACACAGAGGTAAATAGTGGTCTGTTACGCAGCATAAAAGACCGATTTTGGGAATCACAGAGAGCAGTGAAATACTGGAAGAAAATGTGGTACACTGAGCACCAAGTGAGGAGTCAGGAGGTCCCAGTTCTGCTCCATGGTAGATTTCTTGCACCACAAAATCCAGACTATTTTATGTTTTTTACTGTTTTTCTCTCCCTCAGAGGCATTGGAGGGTAATGGACTAAGAGATATAGAAATACTAAGTATTTATATGCTGATTCTCACCTTAAGATGGATAAATAGATTCCTTAGAAAGTACAAAGACAGCAGAAACAGTCTTCTTTTTTCACACTACTCAAAAAAGTTTTAAAAACGTGCTAACAGACACAGCCCACACAACAAGAAGGGGAAGCACTTTAATACTGCACCTATTATCTACCCGGAGAGGTATGTGGATAGCACGAGGCTGGTTACTATAGAAACCTCCAGAGTGAATGCAGATAGAAGAGTTGAAATGCAAAATTAGTTACGCGCCTAAAAAAGAAAGCTGCTGATACTGTGAAAAGCAACTGGCAGAGGCCGATCTCTTCCTGCACAAAAGCTTTCCAAAAAAAGTCTGAGTCTTGACTATACCAAGCCATAGCTGATTGAAAGGCCTTGGGCCTGACCTCCCACCTGTACGAGCCACGGGCATGGCGGATGTATCCCGGGCATCCACTGAGGTGAGTTTTCATCCTCCTGCTCCTGGTAAAGCTAAAGGCACCCTGACACTCTGCAGCATCTATCAACTGAAGTTGGTATCTATCAACTGTATCTACCAAGTGAAGTTGATAGATGCAGACAGTGTGAGCTTAGTATCAGGGGTAAGAAGAACTAGAAAACCTCTGGAGTACTGCAGGGTTGAGGACTATGGCCTCAAATAAAAATGAAAATTGTGCTCTAATAAATTTTTCCCCTTCCGTCGTCTCTGTTTTCCACTTCCCCCCAAGCCCATAATCATGTTTTCCCACAAAAATCCTTTTACTCTGCAGGATGCAAATTAACCCCTTGGCTGCCACATAAGCTCACAGGCAAAATGAGCACACACTGTCTTAACACTATTTCCTCTGCCACAAAAATCCTAGCAGGGTACCAAGATGCAAATGCAAACAGAGCTCCGTGTAGGACAGCCATGTACACCCATAGAGTCAACACTGGCAACAACATACAAAATAGTTAAACTAAGAAGCTGCGCAGCTCTCCATTTCTGAAGCTTAGCTTTCAACTGAGATGGAGAGCAGGACCAAATTGGTACCTCACAGCCAGCTTTCAGTGCCCTTTTAAAGCATTCCCGTCAATAAATGGTTAGCATTGTGCATCACCATAGCAAGGGTCCCTGCCACTCGCAGTATTGATCCCCCGATCGATAGCAGACCAGCGAACAATAATCACGCGCCAGTAATAAGCAGCTTCGCATCCCCAAGCTCATCTGCTTTCACTGACCATCATCAGAAAGCTGAGCAATAAGTGTTTCCAAGCCCTTTATAGATTCCTTTTAATGGAGTGTTAATAAATATTTGTATGGGCAAACACAGTATTTGCTCTCACTGCAATTGCTTCACATGGGCACAGAAGCAGTGTCCCCTAGCAAAACTACCATCCCGACTGCAACAGCATCTCTCACTTTAATAGCTCAAATGCCTGGTCTAGAAAACTAGTCTAATTGGGTAGGAGTAAAGCAGAGAGCAAAGATTATTCCCTTGTTTTATGTTAGCAATTTCTAATGATTGTTTATTTATATTAGGCTTTGCTATGCAATAGCACATCTGAGGCTTTTCTGCACTCTCACCACTGCTATTTATATGAGATTGCCTGTATCCCGGGCTACTTTCAAGCACGGGCAATATGCCATCCGTAACGCATGGCACCTCAAATAATCTTTTTCTTCTGCACTTGCTATCCCCAAAGAAAACACTTTAGTCCTTTCTTATCATCAACTACATATCTGCTGTGGAAGCATTTCAGCTGCTTTGGAATAAACACATTTAGATAAACAGATCTCTGATCAGCGGCTTCATGGCCCTGTACAGAGAGGGAAGTCCACAGTACGCCTCGCTTTCAGATTTTATTTTGCTCTATCTGCTTTGGGCATCTGGGTTCATGAGCACCAAGACTGGGTAGCAAACACGAGCATAAATCATTCTCACTGGCACTGCCCAAACAAGAAATTTCCACTACGGGCTACAGACAAGTGCCCCTCTGGACATACAACCTCTGGTGTGAGATCTAAGCTGCAGAAGACTTCTAGATTAAATTCCAGCTTCTTTTGTCACATATTACATGTTACAGCACTGAAAGGTTAAGAACATTTCACCTAACTTCAAATTTGGATAACTAACTTTTCAACATCTGCGGTCACCGAGCTTTCAATGTCAGTGCTACTAATGGCATATAAAGATCTATGCAGTTCATCTGATGGCATTCCTATAGCCCAGGATTGCTTTTGGTCAGCTGAAAAGCTCTTTAAATGACATTAACAGTATTGAGCAGACTCCCCCCGACCACAATGCACACCCAGAATTAGGGTAGCCTGGAGCCCATCTCTCATCCCTCCATCCAGACTCCCTCCCTCAACAGTGGAAAGAAAGAGCCAGTTCCATGGTCCTGGGGCTGCGTGTTACACACATGGCTTAGGAGCTCTTAACAAAGGAGCATGAGTGACACCAATTCATAACTTTTTGTGTTACTTTTCTCCCTCATGTCATAAATTCATGAAACAGCTGTAGTTTATGGCATTTTTATGGATGCCAATTTTATTTGCATGCTCTCTCATGCCATTAGGAGGAAAAGCCTTGGGGTTTCTGGAGATCCTCAATCATTCCATGTTGGTGCCTGAAATGAGATGGAAACGGAAGGCTCTGGCTCATCTAAAAATAAACCAACACCTCAAGTGCTTTCTCAGCACAACCTTCCATCATAAAGCATTACTACATAAATATGACTTCATGAATTATATATTTTAAGTCTTTGCACGCTCACAGCAGTTTACCAATAAATGTTCTGCAATACCTGCTGGGAGAAAAAAAAAGGACGTAAAAACATTGCCAATGATGATAAATGATTACAGCTTAATAACAGCCAAGCCGACAAAGCTGAAAGGTCCATAGGGTATATTGCGATTCAAACGCCACAGGTGGAAAAATAAAGAGCTTTCAAACATAAATGTTACAGCCGTCAGGGAGGAAATCTAGAGAAAGGCCTTGTGATACCAGGCGGCATAACAAATCCAGGATATCACAGAATCACAGAATCGCAGAATGGTTGAGGTTGGAAGGGACCTCTAGAGATCACCTAGTCCAACCCCCCTGCTCCAGCAGGGACACCTAGAGCACGTGGCACAGGGTGGCAGCCACGTGGGTTTGGAAGATCTCCAGGGAAGGCTGCCCTGAGCAGCCTGTTCCAGGGCTCTGTCACCCTCACAGTAAGGAAGTTCTTCCTCACACGGAGATTAAACTTCCTATGTTTCAACTTACATCCATTACCCCTTGTCCTGTCACCAGCCACCACGGAGAAGAGCCTGGTCCCATCCTCCCTACAGTCACCCCTCAGGTACTTGAACATGTCAATCAAATCTCCTCTCAGCCTTCTCTTTTCCAGACTAAACAGGCCCTTAGTCTTTCCACATATGCAAATACTCCAGTCCCTTAATCATATTGGTGGCCCTGCGCTGGACCCTTGCTAGAAGCTCCACGTCCCTCTTGTCCTGGGGAGCCCCCAGCTGCCCCAATACTCCAGGTCTGGCCTCACCAGAGCTGAGCAGAGGGGCAGGATCCCCTCCCTCAACCTGCTGGCAACGCTCCTCCTCATGCAGCCAGGATCCCCTTGGCCTTCTTGGCCACAAGGACACACTGCTGCCTCATGGCTGACCTGTTGTCAACCAGGACTCCCAAATCCCTCTCTGTGGCACTGCTTCCAAGCAGATCAACCCCTAATCTCTCCTGGTGCCTGGGGTTATTCCTCCCCAGGTGCATCTGCACCTGTCCTTGTTGAGCCTCAGGAGAGGTTCCTCTCTGCCCAACTCTCCATCCTGTCTAGGTCCCTCTGAATGGCAGCACAGCCCCCGGGAGTCTTGGCCACTCCTCCCAGTAGGGTGTTATCTGCAAACTTGCTGAGGATATCTCCAAAACAAAACATTGGAGTTTAATGCAAACTTAATGCACAAGAAGATACAAGAATTTCAGGGTCTGCCCAGCCACATGGGACTTCTTCCACAACTTCAGCAGGTTCCCTGGCTTGCTAGGAGCAAAACCAAGCTAAGCTTGGGCTCAGAGGAAGGACACGCAGACTGAAACTCCAGGTACTTTCCACCCAGCAGTCACAGACACTCCTACCCCACCTCCACAGTGCAGATCTAAGGGTTAACTGCAGTGTTAGCTTCTGTGCACAGCAAGAAAGGAGGAAGCGGGCAGCAGGACACCCTCCTGGTTAGAATCAGACCCAAAATCATAAATATGAAAGATGAGGAAAGTCTTTTTTCTTTTTAATATCTCATCATCAGACCACTTACAGACTGCAGCTGTGCTGTAAAGAACCTGCTCACAAGTAATGACCTGTAGCCACTTAAAGCTAAATGACTGATTTCAAATTGTAAACGAGCAGCTCTGTAATGAGCAAACGTCTCAGGATGGTTTCAGCAGTCCCTATTCAAATAACTATTAACTGTTTAACAGGCAAAATGCAACCAAAGGGACAGCGAGCTCTGCTTGCTGGCACCTTCCCTCCAGCAGCTCACCTTCTTGTGAGCCAGCAAGTCCCCACGGGCACCGACCTCACTGTCTCCTCTGGGATCTCAGTCCCAGCCGGGTCCCTCACTCTCCTGAAGGAAAATGAGCTTTGTCTATCAACTAAGAGCAACACTGAGGGTTTGCTCAGGATGACGACTTCTTCCCTGCTACAAGAAGTCCAAAACTAAGTGTCAGTCCCGCTCTTTCCCCCGCCAGCGCTCTCTAGCAGTGTGCCGGCCTATGATAGAAATATGGGTGTCACAAGTGCAGGGACACTGCATGGGAGAAAATCAAGCAGGACAAATGAGAGGCCTCAAATGAAAGAGGGAAGATAAACCCGAGAAACAAGAGGTGAAATCCTTTGAGTGAACAGCCCACATACTTAACTATTTTCCTTGCTTCAGTGATCTCGATGTATATTTCCTCTTTATCCTTGACTGCCATCCTAAAATAAGCAATCTCAGCAATCTTAACTACCTCACAGGAGCCCTGTATTCATCCCTGATCTGAAGACTTTGGCTTTTCACTCAACCGAGCCTTCCTTCTGCTCAATGACTGTGGCCTCTGGGCTGCTTAAGGAGGCTGAATAAAATGCAGAGCAAACCATCTCCATACACTTGGTCGAGAAAGCAGAAGCGAGGTGCCTCACCTTCCCAAATCCCAGAGAGCTCCAGTGCTCCTGGTGAGAAACATGCATTCCACACTTACACTCTGCAAGACTTTGCCATCCAAGATATGGGATGTCATGAAGAGATCTGGTGTTTGTCCTACAAGATAGCAGGGAGAAAAAGCCCATTCAGGAAGAAGGAAGAGAGAGGAAACAGCAAAGTGGAGATTCAGGAGAAGAAGGAAGTTAGAGGAGAAGGCAGTGCCACAGAGTACCTGCATCTCCCTCACTGCAGGCAGGTTGCATGAAGATATGATGTCATCGCACTCCTTCATTTTCAGCAAGAAGGTTGCTGTTGGCAGCTGCTCTCTGAGTAATTGCTTCCGCCTTGGTCCGACAAATCTGAGATTTGCTGTCAGCCTGCCAGGGGCAGTGAAGAGCTCATCTATCTTCTCCATTTTATCTGGATGAAATAGCCGCAGGGTTTGCTCAATTGCACAGCATCAGTGTGAATGATTATGAGGAAGTTTTCAAGCGCCACCAAGACATGCATGGGGCTACCAAGGCTGCAAATTAGTCCTGCCTGATAAAACCTAGTTCCTACAAAGAATAATTATCCTAAATTGTAATCTTTAATAGCCATGACTACCACAAGCAGCTAGAACTAGACAGGGAGGCTTTGAAATACTCAAACAAATATTCCTGTCAGGACCTCCAAGGCACTATGATCCAAGGGCAATACTGTTCTCAGGGGGCTCGATGCTGCATCAAAGTCAGCTCTCTAGGTTTGGTGTGAAGAATATAATCCTGCTCTGCCAAGCCCACGGGGGCTGCAATTTTTAGTGGAATTAACAAGTCAAGGGAGCCCTGACAGCTTTGGCAGCAGCATCAAGTGTGTTTTCCATGCCTGCGCACCCTTACAGGCTACAAGAGACTTCAGAGAGTGGAAATAGTTTGCCCTGCAGTAAAGCCTTCCTCTTCAGAAGGGACTTCTCCAGCAAGTACTCCTGTTAAAATTACCCTGAGTTTGGTAGAGGGATGAATCTGTCAAGACTGCTTTCTTTCAGGCCAAGAGTCCAGCATGCTTGTAGGCAGTGTAATATTTTTCAGAGTGAACTTAGGCAGGTATCCTAGTGCTTTTCTTTACTCTACATCCACTTGAAATTACACTCTCTTCCTGTCAGTTACAAGATCTGCACTGAGCCTGCACAGCAAATTGACAAAAGAAGCCTCTCATTACCTTAAAGCCAGACAGACCTGAGAACTTAACCCTGACAAAGGGACAACAGGCTCAGAGGGAAATTTCCCATCTTCTCAGCAAGAGCAGCTCGAGGAAAGCTGGTCTTATCACAGCCACAATTTGCACTCAGTGAAATTTTGCTACAGGGCAATAAAGCCAACAGCGGAAAAATAATTTCGCTCTGCTCAACATCTGCTTGCTCACTTCTTTATTGCTGTTGCCAACTCTAACCGCAGAACTGAATGGCGGCTATATTTATATGGGAAGAAAAAATGCTCAGCATCGTCAGTGAGGAACCGCTCCCCTCTCCTAGCTACTATCCACCTCTTGCTCTGCTCCCTTCAAGATGCAGAGCACCTCTATGCACCTCAGATAGGGGCGCATAGAGAAGAGGGTCATTGTTTTGAAAGGCTTCACAAAAAATACTGACGTATATTAAACTCAGTGCACTGCCTCAATTCAAGAAGAATTTGGATGTGAGATAAAGCAGGTGCCCACGTGCTTTTCCAAGCACCAGCCATTGGTTTTTGTGAAGGCCTGGGGGAAGCCGGGGGCTGTCGCAGCGTTGCAGCTGGAGGAAAAACCAAAGGTGCTGCCTCTTGCCAAGTCTTCGGGTTATCCTGAGTTCCTCTGGAGACCAGATCATTCTCCTGCAACATGAGCTGTGTCCAACCCTAACCTTTAAACTGTACAGAAAGGAGGAAGAGCCACATGCACGTACCAGTTTGCACCAAAGAGACCATCCACCTTTCTGAAGTCACAGATTATTTTACAAGCATGCAACCTGCAGCTGTATCCACCTGGGCTTCACTGGCATTGCTTGGGCCCTCTTCCCCTGGGGACCTCCTCCAGGCCACCTGCAGATGACCTGTTTATGAAAGACACTTTTGCATCCATGCGCTATTTCCCACTTAGATTCAGCAACAAGCTGCGCACATGGTGCCACTAACACAGACGCACATCGCAAGGCTGAAAGCGCCTAGTTAGACTTTGATCAATGCGATGCCTCTTCCCCAGGCCTACAGCTGCTTTAAATTGCCAGTGTGATAGGATCTGGACGTGCCTGGGAAAGTTATTCTGATCCTGCTCCCTACACATGAGCTCTGTCCACATTATATTGGGTTAAGCCTGCAATCAGGTAGACTGAATTAAAAACAAACCACCGCAAAATATGTAAGATAAGGGAAGTTAAGACAAAGGAAAAGAAATTGCTATTAAAAAAAAGGGAAGTATTACATGCCCTCATATATTCTTATCCACATGAATATATGATTTATAAAGCATACTATTAAAGCACTATCCATTAGTCAGCTCCCTGTGGTACTATATTAGCATCTGAAGTGCCTAAAAACACAAACCACATGACATGGCCAAATTGAGATACTACAGTCAGCACAGGCTCCTATGAAACTATGCAAACATGCACCAAGTGGGACTTTATTTATATTTATTACTTAGGCATCTCTGTCCCTTCTATCTGACCTGTGGGGATAACAGCAAGTATTTGCATTACCCAAAACACAATGAAGCTAAAACAATTTAATCTCGTTTAGCTGTTGTTTTTAAATTCCACTTCCTGAATTTGTTCATGAAGAAGAGCAAACAAAAATAGAGCACAATGTCCAGTGCTGTGGACAGAAGTGATGGCCTTCTTACTCGTATTCACTGACCACAAGACAAATCTAAACGCCCTCTGATTTCAAAGAGTTTGGGTCAGGTTGCAGCCATTTAGCGTCTGCAATATCGTATGACCCTAATGACACTGGGCAGTATTTACAAAGCAACCTCTCCACATTAAAGGCTGACCTGACCATGAATTCCTTAACCACTCAAGAGGAAACTGCTCAAAGGTCTTTCACTCTTCCCCCTCATGCTGCAGCAGGTCCAGGTGATAGGACCATTTTTAAATACAAAAATATCTCCAGGTAATCAAGGAGTTCAGGATGGGTGCATATAATTGCTCATCTACTTCAGAAAAACTGGGCAGTTTGAGTTGGTGAGATCTGTCCTAAACACTTGCAAGCCACTTTCCGGAAGGTGAGTGCCTGCATTTTCCTGAAGGTCAGTCAGGCTCCTCTTGAGTGTTTCCTGTTTTTTTTTCCCATGGCCACCCAAATTCCTGTCCATTCTGGCCACAGGGCCCACTGGCACAACAGCATGCAGCTTCACAGGGCTTCGTGCCGCTCTGCTGCTTTAAGTGCTTTCTCCAAAGGGCACTGATGCCAGTTGCCTCCCCAAAGCTGGGCTGAGCCTGGTCCCGCTTGCTCCACCCTCCACTTTTGTCGAAGGGCAGGGAAAGAAGTAAACAGTCATGTGGTTTTATTTATTACTACCCTGCATTCTTGTTACTGTCCATTTTGTTTCCAGGACTTCTTTTCTTTCCCTTCTAGAAACCTGCAATTTATTGAAAATGGGCGGGAGAGGTCTTCAGTTGTTGCCAGAAGAGCATTAAAAAAAAAAAAAGCAACTGGCAGCTCAGAGTCTTGCAAGAAAATAAAATACCAGCAACAGAAAGCAGGAAAGTCAGAAGCAAGGTACTGCTTTTCCCTGTACATGCACATTTTGCCACCCAGTTATTTCCAAAGTGAGATACCAACATCCCTGAGCTGTAAACTCCTGAATATGAGGCTTTAAATGAAGGATGCAAGAGCCGAAAGAGTCAAAGGTCAACTTTCACAGTCAACTATAAGTTCTCTATCATCTGATCAATAAATGCCATGATTTAAAACACAAAACAAAACAAAAATCTGATGGTATGTCATGGAATCCCTCAATCGCAAGATATCTGTGCTATCCTTTACAATTACTAAGACACAAATGTACAAAAATATGAGACTGAAAGGTGACAATAAATAAGAGAAAACCTGTATGAAGTCAGATACACAAACGTGAGCTTTATCTGTGAGCAAACAGGCAAGAAAAAAAAAAGGCCAGGCATAACAGGCTACATTGTCTACAGGTGCAAATCACCCAGCTCCACGGACTTCATCACATTTATGTTTGGCACTGTCATTTATCATCTCCTCTTCACTAATGTTTTTCCAAACCAGAAAATTCTGGTATCAGCTGTACAAGTGACATGGCTAAAATGAGCTTCCCCTATCATCGCCTGCCACTTCCCTGCATCCTGCAAACCTAGTTGATCCCTCTTAGGCATTCTGCATCCTGGCTGATTACTGTAGGACACATCTTCCTTCCATTCCTTTAAAACCAAAGAAACCAAACCTGCATCATATTCAACTGCTTTATTCATCAAGTACCACCATTAAATTCACCCTTCCTCATCCTTGACATCAGCAACTCCTAAAATTTAATAAACTCTTTGTATGCAATGTTTCAAATACAATCCAGCAAAGACATGTGTTTACTTGCAGTTATTCTTGTTAAAATCCCTTTGTCCTGGTACTTGACAGAGCGTTCAGAGAAACTACAAAGGGCAGGAGTGGAAGCTGGAAGCAGGTGTTCTTCAAAATAACACGTGTTCAAACTAGAAAGCTGAAAAATTGTCAGCAAAACAGGAAAGGTGAGAATGCTATTCTTCATAATGATCACATAAGTTGAAAAGAAATGCTGCCCCTAAAATGACCCTTCAAGGGACGTCAGAAGGATCAGCGCAGCATGGCTGGCTAATGCTGTACTGTGCGAAAGCACTTCTGTGCAGACCCCATCACTCTTTCTAGAAATCCATTTGCAGATAGCTTCAACAGATTCTCTCAAGGATGCTGTTACTAACAGTCTGGTCTCTGGCTTTACATTCATTTGCTAGTCTCAGTGGGATCTATATGCCTCTGAGGAAGACAAAATTCCCACTACATGCTATGGAACACACTGTTTTGGTATTTGATGGGGCAAGAGAGAGCTGGGCCTGTTCAGTCTAAAAAAGAGAAGACTGAGAAAGATTCTCATCAGTGTGTACAAATATCTTTGTAAAGGGAGGGTGTCAAAAGATGGGGGCCAGACTCCTTCCAGTGGTGGCCAGCGACTGGACAAGAGGCAACGGGAACAAACCAAAGCACAGGAAGTTCCATCTGAACTTTAGGAAAAGCTTCTTGTCTGTGTAGGTAACGGAGCACTGGAACTGGTTGCCCAGAGAGGTCAAAACTCACCTGGACACGATCCTGTGCAAAGTACTTGAGGCGATCCTACTTGTGCAGGTGTTGGACTAGACGATCTCCAGAGGTCCCTTCCAACCTCAGCCTTTCCGCAATTCTCTAATAGGACAGCTAAAGTAATTGTAGAACATGAGAGGACAAGAGAGCAAACAGATATGTCATCAAGTCTGTTGGCATGTTATAATAGTAACTAGAGGAGTGAAGGGATGGAGCACGCTCCAGACTTGGAAGCAATTTCCCTTATCATTTTTTTCTAATAGGATTCCCTCAGGAACTAGCAGAAATTAAAAAATGTGATTGTGTTTTCTGAAAGCCGCAGGTAAGCATGTAGGTATTGTGGCTGACATTTTCAGCATTCTGCTTGTTGCCTTTTGGAAAGGTTCAGTTCTGCATCCTTTTCTCAAGAAAGTGGCTGACCGCAGAACCAGCACCAGTCAGTTTTTCTGAGTGTAAAGAAGAAGCATAGGTATGCAAGAAATGCTAGAACAGAGACAGATGCCCAAACATACTTTGAAGATAACTAGGAGGAGAGGAGGGAAAGTCTTAGACCCACTGCTCCAACATTTCTACTACAGCCCCCAAAAGGACCTCTAAGGTGTTTGGAGAAAATGAAATACCTGTTTCTTTTTAACCCTCTCTCTGTTATTTTTTTCCTTTGCTAAAGAGCTTGGTTACGAAGTGTGTTCATCTTCCTGCAGAGCACTAGGAGATGTGCTGATCCAGGAGAGGTGCAGAGTACACAGACTGCATACAGCGAGACAGCAGAGCTACGGCCCAGCCAGACTCCTCGGCTGCCCGGGGGCAGCTTTGGGGTTGGAGCAGTGTGTTCAAAGCCATGGATGAAACACTACATGAGGTAACGAGTGAGCGTGTTAGGGTAACGTGGTAGACAAAACTGCCTCGCTCCCGATGCTTAAGCAGGTTAAGTGCCAGACAGTAGAATTTTCAGTGCCATGACCCTATTTCAGACTTGCAAGTCTCATCAAGGCAATGTTGGGGTTTTTTTTAACCACAGAGGCAAAACTGCCCTAAAAACACTGCAGTAGCAGTTTACCTTTGACAGCCCAAGAATAGCTAGTGGAAGAAAGAGAAATCTTCTAGGATGACCCACGCTTGCTAGCCAGAAGGCATCCCGGCCTCCCGAGCGCCCAGGGTGAGGAAGTGCTTGCTAGAGAAGGAGATGAGGCGCTGCACGATCCCGCTTTCCTCAGGAAGCCTGGGGCACCGCAGCAAAACCAGCGGCACAGCATGCTGACCTCAGCAGCAATGATGGCCCAATATTATTAATATGCCAGTATTATTCCAAGTGCCCACTGGCTGCAATTATTAGTTTATTTTTATTACCTCTGCAGTCTTTAATGCTTATAAAGCTTTCTAAGAACAGACAAATGGAAATAGGTGCTGTGCATCCCCTGAAAGATCTGTATTGTAGCAGTCATCCGGAGGAGGGAAACCTTAGATACATAAAACAGAAAAGAAAACCCCCAGCAGCGGTGAAGCAAGCCCGCAGCCCTCTCGATTCCTGCCCGCTCTCGAAGCGCCCAGTCCCGCTGAGCACCGCACCAGGCAGCTCCGCCACCCGCCCCCTGCACAGCACGGACACCGTGCAGCCGCCCCGGCCTGTAACACCCTTATGCCAATGAGGGTTATGCAACCCAGGCAATGTTATGCTGCAACTCTTTTTTTGCCAGCTATGAGATGGTTGAGACCTGAATGGAAAGGAAGTAAGTTAAGCTGACAGATGTGAGGCCTAATATTGATTTTTCAATTGATCTCATTAAATCGGTATCCACACAAACCCCAGTGTGGACATTCCTGAAATGGTTCAAAATTGACTTAAAATGATTTAGCTTACGTTGACTCTTTATTGACTAAGGTTGTGGCCACATTAGGAAAAAAAAGAAAAAAAAAGAAGGGAAGCAGGGTTCCCAGTAGTGTTTTTGTGGCAGAAAACAGCAGCGCTTGCTGTGAAGTGTCCCAACAAGAACCAGGCTGTCTGATATACGTTTTGAATCAACATAAAAATTTACAGACAAGATGTACAGCCAAGTGGTTGCTCATACAACTCCAAGAGATTCACAGAGCACATTTGAAAGGAAACACCCCATTTCATCTGGAAATTAGCCTTCCCCCACACACAGAGGTTCGGTTGCTTCAGCAGTGACGAAGGGCCATCTTTGAATTCATGCCCAAGCCAACCTTGCAGTTCTGTGATAAGAGTTTTCTGGGAAGGTCTTGGAGCAAAGCGGCTCCCAGCTGCCCTCACGGCCATGTCAGCAGGAGCCTGAACTCGCTTCCGGAGAGGAGATGGAGCCAGGAGGGCCCGGCTGGCTCGCTGCAGGGTGCGCCGCGGCCCCGCTCCAGCGCTGGATGCCAGCCCAGAGCCCAGCACAGGAACGAGGCTCAAGTTCTTGGTGTAAAAGCATGGGAAGATGCTCAGTCACACTGACTATGTCAGGGCACACGTGATATATCAGGGAAGTCAGGGCACACCTGCAGCAGGAAAAGGCTATGAGTAGGAAACCCATGTGCCAGCCTGTCTTCTCAATGGGAGGATTTAAAAGCAGAAGGTTGTGGAGCAGTGTGTGTTTACTACCTGATGGATACACTTTATGCCAACAATTATATTGAAAGAAAAATAGGTACTTTTCTTTTGACAGCAGTAAAAGCTTTGAAATGTAGTTTTGGACACAGCCCCAGCCATTCAACATTGCCCATTTCTGCCTGACTTTCAAATGCCCTCTACACAGACATATTTGCCTTTGTAATTGCATATACGAAATTAAAATCCCCTTCCCTGGACAATCCTCTGTACCCTCTCTGCACAGCTTACAGCAGCTCACTCTCTCTGATATTTTTTTTTAATAACTTGTGCTGCGCCCAGCGCTTTGGGGAGTGCCTGCGACAGAAAGCACTTTATTACTTCCCTGCTTGCAAAGCAGAGAAGCAAAGCAAAGCGTGTGCCAGGCTCAACCACTGAAAGGATGAATCTAGGCAGCAATTTAATCAAGCAGTGATTGAAAAATTAAAGGTGGTGATGATTAATATGGATTTAGGACTTCTTCTGTTTGAGTGGGTTTTAGCTGGAGAACGTGGCAGGCTTGGTTTTTGTTTTCTGAAAGAGGGGGGATGGCAAGTGGGGCAGACAAAGGAAACCTCTCTTGGCATATCATTCCTCTCCTCTTAATATTCAAATAAAAGTCAGGGGAAGACGTCTCATACAGCGAGTATCTCCTACCTAAACCCATGCGTGATTTCAGCAGTCCCAGGGCCACCTCTGTGCACAGACAGAGATGCAGCAGCAGGAACCTTGCCTGAAGCAGCATCCCCAGGGAACATCTTGAAACCAGATCAGCCTCGTGGCTAAGAAGAAAGGGATGCTTTCCAGTAACCACGAGTGCACTCTAAGCACAGGATGGGTATACTGCATTTAAAACAGTGGAGCTAAGGTCTTTAAAGACTGATATGAAGCCATGAAAACCTAACATGTTGCACAGTTGCACTAAGCAAATCCAAAGGTCCATTGCAGAAGCATTCTCCGTGCCTCTGATCAGCAGAGCAGAAGACACGTGTTCACCCACAAGGATACCCCTCCTGCGTACACATCCTGAGGCTACACTCACTTGTCTTGCGCACTCTGCAGCCCTTTGCACCAGTGAAGGAGGTGGATCATGCCTTCATGGTTCTAGATCACATCTCAAATCAACTTATTGTCACTTATCAGTCTCAACGAGCTTATTCTTAAAAGTTACTACTGTAAATTCATACCAAGTAAATTCACATTAAAACTGACTCAAAGTTACTCCGTTCTATTTACTGCTAATGCCTTTGCGCATGCACTTATTAAAATTTAAATAGCTCATGGCACTTAAAATCATCTGGGAAATCAAGATAAGCCAGCTATGAATTATCTAATGTCCACACAAAAATTGCATCTTCTTAATTATACCTACTTAAAAAACAAAAGCCTGTGCCAAGGTGACATGTGTTATGTACAATTCCGGCCTTAATTTCTACCCCATCAACAAATAGTTCCAGCATATGGCACCTTCGCAAAAGTGCCAGACAGATCTCATCTTCTACAAAGTCTTGAAAAATCATGAGAAAACACAAAAATGCACAGGTAAACAAAGATTATTTATGGAATATTAACAAAAGCCTCTCTGAATAAGGATTTCTAGAGCTTTCATTTCAGCTAACAGACCTATTTTCCCTTTTCCATACTTGAACAGAGTGCGTGATCCACATTTCCCCAGCTGCCTCTTGTCCTGGCGAATGGAAGAATATATTCCTAAGCCGCCACTCGAGCAGAGACCAGAAGTGCGTATTCACACAGCACTTAGATTAATTAGGGTAAAAAAATTTACCTCCAAAGCGGCTCTCAAGATAAGCATGTTTGTGTGCAACTTCAGGTGATTTTTGCTAGTTTAGACTTATGTAATTGCCCAGTTCCCAAAGGATGCCTCTAATTTAAGTAGGGGCTGCCTGAGAGGGAGTGACAGTGCTGGAAAGCAGATCTCCTATAATTCAATCCCACATATCCCTGGGCACGGCCATAATTGTGTTATTAGCTTTGCCCAAAAAAAAAGAAAACAAAGAACAGTGTGTATTTACTGTTTATAATTAAGAAAGGTATTTTACTTTTTTGTGCATCCCCAGAGTGACAAGTGCAATCTGGAATAACTCTCAAACAAGTGGCACGCCCCAGTGAACCCTGCTTCAAAACACAGAGTGAGCTGTTGCCATGTCATATGTGTACATATGTGTACCAGAGCTCTCTTGTCTATGAATTAGAAGAGCTTTAATTGGATGAATATTTGTTACCAGTGCATAATAATTCTGATTAACATTTTTAACATAGAGGAAAGCTGTGAATTGAAATTCTGCAAGAACCCAAAGGCAAAAAGCTCTTTGAGTGCACCTGACGTTGTTTCTTCTTTCTGCATCTGAACGTCCAGCGTCAGGATGAAGCAAAACAAGACATAATTTTTGCTGCTCATGGATGATGACAGTTAGCACAAAACGCTGGGCTGACACACTCAACCCCTTCACCTCCTGGGAGGGGGAAGAGGTACTTAGAGCAAATGGAGACACATGCTAAATGAGACAGCAGCGCAGCAGGAATTGCAGCAGTACCCAGTATTCCAGTATTGCACCTGACTCCTTCAGCCCAAGGCAGTCACTCGGGCCAATGCGGATGTGCTCGTGCGCCACCGTCTCCACACTCCTCAGCGCAGCGCAGCCAGGCGCTCGCAGAGCCCACGCGCCCTCCCTGCCTTCGCTCCCCCTCGTCCGGGCCTTGTTCCACGCAGCTCCTCTTCAGCTGTCATTCACACAACCTCTGCTAGCCCAGCAGCCCGACGCAGGAGCCACTCTGCTTGCTCCCAGGCTACTCCCTGTGAAAAGCTACACCTAATCAATGGTGTAAATTGTCACCAGCGCTCCCTTTCCCCTCTTGTAGAAGAGGCATCACTGGTACCAGGCTGCTGAGGTTCATGCATAATTCACCAGGCCCCTGCATGTGCAGAGCTCTCCTCGGCAGCTCTTTCCCTGCATGAAAGTTACCTGTGGAAAATACTGGGTCTCCCTTGAAACAGTAGGAGGACACCTGAATTTTAAAGGGCCAACTGACTTAATTTGCCACAAAAACAAAAGCATTGGCAGCATCCCCAGGACTGTAAGGTGCAAAGTCTGGGATGGAAATGGAGCCACAGGAGGAGGCAGGGACACAGGAGCAGGCGCTGTGCCTCAGAAATGCAGCTCTAACACCCAGCACTCATCCTGTGGAAAGAAATAGTCCTGGTGGAAGTGCTAAGTCTGAGATCCTGTGGTGCCCAGCCACACAGGACAAGGGATTGACCAGTACAGAGCTCCCCTCAGCACGTTCTGCTTTTCCCTAAAAGGAATTGCCACATGCAGCTACTGCGGCAAGTTCAAGTGGAGAAGGGCGAAACAGAGGCAAAACAGCCAGNCCTCAGCACATTCTGCTTTTCCCTAAAAGGAATGTTATTGCCACATGCAGCTACTGCGGCAAGTTCAAGTGGAGAAGGGCGAAACGGAGGCAAACAGCCAGGCTGCCTTCCCTGCCATGGAGGCAGAAGAGCTCCAGTTGCCTCACCTGGACACGGCTGCGGGTCTGCATGAGGCTGGGGGATGCAACTCGAGAGTCCCCTGAGCAGGAAGGCAGCCCACCCCGGAGCCTGGGTGGTTGCCGTGGCCGGTGCTCAGCCATGGGCAGATGCTGCAACCCCAAATTGAAGGACGCCAAGGACAACCCTCAAGTGGAGCCTTCCCTCGACAAAGGATCGCAGGAACAGAGACATGACATAGGGGAATTCGCACCTCGCACTAACTCACACCACAGGCTGACCCAACACAAGAAACCATCCACAGCACCTCGCAACCAGGCTGGACACAGCCAAATTACCTCGCAGGAAGACAACACAGGCACACGTAGTACCCCCACAACTCACCACCACTCAAGGCTTGTTTTAAAGGCACTGCTCGCCTGCTTACACCACTCCTCACACAGATCCAGGGAGGCCACAGCTCCAAGGTCTGCATTTTACTAGCAACGTTGGGGTGAGAGGTTTCAAACGCTTGGGCTGTGTTTAGACAGACATGACCAGCTCCAATCTACAGCCTAGCTAAGCTAGTAAGAGAGGTAGGATCTTGCATGATGTGAGGCAATGCTGGAGAGGCTGGTCCCACCAAAAAGAGGTACACCAGGCCTGAGGCTTTCCCTCTTCACAGTGAGGACTGACTCTTTAGACCTCCAGCACCTTGGTCCATTAATGAGCACACAGAAAAGCTGATTTCTTCTTTTGCTGTCAGCCCTCTTGCATCTGGAGGCTGCGGATGCCACCTGCGAAGGTCTGCAGGAGAGGACGGATACTGCTTCACAGGCAGCATGTCTAAGCCTTGGACTGGGGAGCAGCTAAACATATGGCCTCCATAACAAACGTAAGAGCCAGCTATTGCCTGGAGCGAGGCAGGTGACTTAACCGGGACTTGCAGTTGATGCCAGGGAGCAATTCTGCACCCCATGGAGGCAGAGTTCGTTTCAGGCAATTCTCTCCTGCTTCCCTGGGCTCCAGGCTGAGGGCCATGATAATAAATCCAAAGAGAAGGTTCCTGACCCGCAGGGGATCTGGGAATAAATTCACACCTCTCCAAAAGTTGGACCAATCTAGCAGCAAAGGGCATCGCACATATGGTGTGCCAGGAGGGGAGAACCAGAGTCAACCTATCTCCTCCCCTGCAGAGGAAAAGAAAGAGGAGGAAGAAAGAGAAAAATAGCTTGCTAGGAAGATACAAGACATCATTTCACATTACAGGCAAGATGCACTACTGGGTGTACAGTCACCCCACCAGCTGGGTCTGTGTGTGCCCTTTTTCCCCTAAAAAGGCAGTTAATTTTGGTCAATAAGAAAAGTTATTGTTTTCCAAGTGACTGCTTCATGCCTGAACTGGAACTGAGATACTTAGCTGACTCTTAGGAAGGGCCATATTGCTGTTGCTAGCATATGCTAAATTATATTCAGTGCCTCTCTGCTCAAATCCTAATTTGTAAGACCAGATCTCTACAGCTTCCTGTGCCTTTGGTAGGCTTGAGGAGAACCACACCAGCATGAACCAGGTGAGAGGAGGCTCTGTTTTCACATAAATACTCAGGTGCAATCAGGAGACAAGCGCTTCCAAAGCTGGTGGGGATGTGAGAAGAGATGCGTTAACTTTCTCCACGGTGATGTGGTCCCTCTCCTCCTCTACAGTGCCGTGTCTCCAAAATGCTGCGTGCAGCGATGCCAGTGGGCCGGGATGCTGGCGGGAATTGGTGTCCGCCCTCCGCTCGGGGCAGCCGCGGGGAGCCGGGCACAGAACCAGGCAGGTGCCCGGCCTCGGAGGGGGCTCGCTGGCCCCGGCCGCGGCGTAGGTGCAGGACAGGCTGCCCTGAGCTGCTTCCCGAGCCACACGGTGCCCGCGCACAGCCACGCTCTGGGATGGTATCACCCCGTATTCTCCTCTGCTTGCATGTGCAGCTCCCCCTCCTGCAGCCAAGGGGTCTATGGGGGAAGGAGGGCTTTGGGTCCGACTTTTATCTAAATCTAACGGAGTCCAACAGGGAGTCTTGGCAAGCGCTACGATGTGGTTCCACCAATTTCCCTTCACGGTCCCAGGCTTATGGGGAGGTGCCTTCATAGAAACAGGAACTGAGCTCTCCGTTTCTAACTTTGACATTTAAAATTCCATGCTGCTTGATTCCTGGACCTTTCTTCTCCATCTTCCCTCAGTCTCAGAGTTTTTATTGAAAAAAAAAAAAGACCTTTCCTTTCACGGGAAAGGAATAAATTTTGCTGGATTGTGTCTAGCTACGTGAAGCTGATATTAAGTCCTAAGGGAGAAAAGCATGTTCATTTTTTGCCAAGTTTAAGTTACTTTGAATATGCTGTACCTTTGCAGGTTTCTGCTAAAATGCCGCTGCACAAGCGAAATTCACTTGTCTTTACAAAGGCTGGAAACATTCACAAAGCACAAGTCATTCCTCTTCCCGAGTCACTCCACAAGCTTTATATATTATCTAAACGTAGGGGTATTAAAATTATACATAATTTTTAAAGTGATAGCTGCCTTTGAAACTCTGGACACATAAATTATAGCCTCAGAGACTAAGGAAAAGATTTGGCAACAGTTAAGATATATGGTGCTACAGGCTCAAAAGCAAAATAAATTAAAGCTGAGGTAATTTCATAAGTTGGATACTCTCCAATTCCCCCGCGAGAAAGTTGCCTGGAACAAGGGCACTGGCACAGCATCCCGCTGGGAACCCAAAGGGGAAGAGATTTGGATGCAGAGCTGCCTTCAGTTTATTATTTTGGTGGTACTTAAACTGTCAATCTAACTTGGCTTTTGGCCTCCTTAAATTAAAATAGCACAGCTTAACAAAGCCAGCGCTTTGCTGGCTCTCTACGGACCTCTTGCAAACATTTCCACTCCGCTGAGTTCAAATGCAAGCGCAGGACCTGCAAGAGGGGTGCAAGTATCCACGCAGGGTGGAAAGGGGAGCGTGAAAGCAAACAGCAGCTCTTTGGGGAAACTGCCTTTTCTCTCTGCTAAAGCCCTTCTGAAACATTGCCGAGCAATTGCAGAAACTGCACAGATTTGAACGCGTAGGGCAGCTGCGCTCAGCCTGGCCACGAGCACAGGACGTGCAGTGTCGTCATGCTCAGCCCTCTGCACCCTGCCGGCCTCGCTGCTCTGGGACCGTGAGCGGCAGCCCGTGCTCTGGGAGGGCTATCGAGCATAAGGGCAAAGAGCTGTTTGGCTCCTCACAGTACAGGGGCCTCAATTCCTTTCTGCCTTGCCCTTTAGTACCTCCTCGTGGCAAAAGGCAGGGATGGAGATAAGGATTAACTTGTATTTAATGCATGAAAGAACCCAATAGCTTCTTGTTATGGAAAAGTCCGCAGAAAAGGCCAAGGGTTTTTTCAGCTAAACCAGTCAGGTTTTGCTGGAATATAAAATAGAATATTTAACTTCCTAACAATGGAAGACTCAGAGACTATGGCAGAGAGAAGAGGAATGAAAATGGCTTAAACTGATTAACCAATTCCCACTCAGTCACTGTCCCTGGGCAAGGCAGGCCTGGCCTGGCCAGCAGGCATTTCTGCAGCCAACTGCCTCCAGAAGGCCATGAGGGCTCTGGGCCCCAAGATGTTTCTCAACTCCCAGGCAGCTGCTCCCAGCTGCTTACTTGGGCCCTCCTGCCCTCCAGGCGCCTGGATCCCCTGCCCCTTCTCCAGGAGGAGGTGCACGGGGCACCTGCCCTCCTGCGCCCAGAGTCACCCTGCTTGGACACGAGACCTTCGAGAGGCAGCACACGAAGCACACGCGCCAAGCACACCAGCCGGCTGTTTATCCAGGGAAATTAACTGCTCTATTTCCTGACTGCTTCTTTCGAAAGACTGCTGTGAGCAGGGAGCATCTAGGGGGCTTTCACTGAAAGAAACACAGGGAAGGTCCAAATTACAGTGACTCACGGGATCTGCCTACGTCATCAGCCGATGCCTTTATTTTTAGTGACGTGGTACGGCCAATGGCAGCCGTGTGCCCCGATGAGCACTGCCCTGGCCTCGTCCCTGTGACCTTCTCCTGCTACTTTAATAGCTGTGCAATTTATGGCCATAATAAATGGTGCTGCTGGCAGCCCCCATGGAAACTAATAACTAATATCTGCAGAGCGTGTACAGGAACGAGCACGCTGCAGTCACAGTCCCAAGAGATCAAAGCGATGGCAGCCTGTGCTCAGAGCGAGAACTCCTAAATCACGGGAGCGCCTCAATGCTGACTTGCCTGGGAGCAGAAGGGCTGGCAGGCGCCCAGGTACCGTGCTCGGCTCAGCGGTGGGAGGAGAGGCTGCTGCCTGACCGGGTGAAAGGCGGTGTGGTCGCTGCCTTTGATAGTTTCTCAGCAGCACAGTAGCGTGTAACGCTCTGTGGAGGTTTGCGTGTATAATCCAAAAGCCCCTCTCTCCTCATCTGCAGAGTCAGTGAAGCTTGTAAAGGATTGCATAGAGTAATTTTAAATATTCATGCAGTGTTCAGCAGGCATGTGTCTCAGTAAACCTACGAGGACAACCTTGGGCTTTCTAGGCAATTCCTCTGCAAAAATAGTACTTTTGCATGCAAACGTTTGCTTGAGCGCTGCCATGAGAGCATATGCTGTTGCTTGCAACTCTAAACATTATTCAAAGGAATAATGCTGATGCTACTAGCATGCCGGCACGCACACTGTGAGCAGCCTCATGCCCTCCTCCAGAGCCAAGTAATTGCCACGTTCACTGAAATGACAATTCCTACAGCATCCCTTGAATATCAGCTCTCCTTTTTGTCATTGCATCCAAACCAATTCCTTGCACAGATATTCCTTGACTCTTAACAAGACTTTTTAGTCAAGCCTTCATCTGCTGCTGAGGCCCAGAGACACCAACACTGTCCTGCATCTTTACCTCTGGTGCCCTTCTTTAGGGGGAAAAGCATGGACAGAATCAGGCATCCTCAGCCTGACAGTAACAGAAACGGTGGCAGTGCAGTTGGTTAAACTATGCCTGCTTGAACCTGCCCGGGGATTTATTTGGAAATTTCAAGGAAGACTGCTACATCTTCAGCTTCTTTTTGAAACCATTTCCCCCAACACTGAGAGGAATCAGAAAATGACTGCAAGAGGCACCAACTAGGAACTCTAATTTGGGTCTCCTGCTTTGCACAGTACCTGCTGCTGAATAACAGTTGTCTGGAACCTGCATCGGACATAGTAATTACTTCAGTCCAGAGATTTCTGTGTGTAGAGTTTTAAAAACTCTTCTATTTTGATATGTCTTTGACATTTTTTTCTTCCTTTCTTTTTCACCAGGTCTATCTGCTTCCTAAGGCCTGATCTGAAGCCCCCTAAAGCCTGTCTGGTGGTATCAGAAGATTCAGTGACTCAGATCTGCTGTACGATGCACAGCCTCAGTCTGTCCGTGCAACAGAAAACCAAAAAACGTCTAGCAAGGTTTCGTACACTTTACCCTCTGACTGTTCAAAGGCACTGATTCTTCTTAATTTGCATAGTTTAATATCAGCCAACTGTGAGTTTATTTGTAATATTTAGCAAAAAAAAAAAAAAAAAAAGGCACTAACTACCCAGAAAAGTAAACACTTGCTCCAAACTGCAAGAGCCTGCAGCCAGCAAGGAGACTTTAAGAGCAAGCCGGCCACGTTTTTGCCTTCAGCCTCTATTCAGTCTTGCAGAATGAGATTTAGAGGTTCACCTGGTGCCAACTGCTCTTTGAGGTCTTGTCTGCAGATGAAATCTGCTCCTGAGACAGCTATTAGCAGTGTTTTATTCCTTGCCGAGGAAAAGTGCCACGCATTTAGCGAACCTCCAAAAGCACATGGATGCTGCCTCTCATTCCCCAGGGGTCAGGCTAAAACCGGTAACAGAGCACACTTTTCTCTGCATCTACAAAAACGCTTCTCTCGTACAAGTGCAGAAATGCCCCTTCCTGACCAAACTAGCGCTGTGCCCATCAAAGAATGGAAGAAAAGATGAATGCCAGCAATTTTATAAAAGGCAGTTTCACTCATTCAATCAGAGCTAATAAGCAAGCTCCGAATGAGCACGCCTGTTCACAACAAAGGCTGTTTGGTCTAAGCACTCGACTTCTCACAGAAACACTTGCTTTGATGAAGGCTCCTTCAAAACCAGGGACTGTCAGGGGACAAACGAGCACACGCTTCATAAACTACAAGTGCTCTGCATAAATGAACTTCGCGTTTGCTATTATAGCAAGCAAAAGAGCGGGACAGCAGCACTATGTATCTCGAGTCCATCTGCCATCGAACACAGCATTCAAGAATTTCATCTCACTTTTTTTTTTTGAGCAAAACCTTCAGGATGCTTTTCAGCCTTTAAAAGGGTGTTACTTCAAAGTTTTCAGTCAGATTATAATAGCAGTGCTTCCAATGCCCAGAAACTTAAATGTGCCTTTCTAATAACTGCATCTCTTCTGATGTGCTGCAGAGGGCCTGGCACTCATCTCTGCTACACTATTGATCTTGACCTGGCTAAAAAGCAAAGTTAATGGAGTAATTAAAGTTTGTGTGATGCAGGAGGGAAAAAGCATGCCTGACTCTTTCTGTTCTTCCTCCAAAAGCAACTCTGAAATTTGCCTGGCTGTTTTGTTTCACACTCTCATCTCTGATTTCGCAGCGCTGCACATAAAGCATTTACAGCAACTGCCTGTATAGAACTGGAGCTGGGAGGGCAGCTCATAAAACAGCTCTTCCAGGATATTTTCAGAAGTACAGTATTGTAGCAGGAGGCAAAAATTCTATAAAATGTAATACTGACTTTGCAAGGAGAGGTTTTCAAAGACAGAAATTGCAACACTTATCCTGTAATTCCAGCCATGGCCAACCTGGGTTTCTAGGAGCTCCAAGTGAGTTGTTGAGCTATGTGAAAGGTTCCCAAACGTTGGTGTTCAAGGAGAAATTAAGCTGGTCATCTCCTCCTTTTGAAAAGACAGGATACTGCCTGAGCAGTGAGCCATCTACCCCATCCATGGCCTGATAGGAGTTGGGAGCTATTGGCAGCCACTACTGCTCTCCCTGCTACATGGTGCCCCATAATCTCTCCTTTTGGTCTCACAGCAAGCTCAGTCTGCAGAAACCCCAGGCTATGCTGTTACTACAGCAGGACATAATGAGAGGCTGTAAGAGATTATCACAGGGTGTTGCAGCAGCCCGAAAAGCAGGTTTAGGACACAGGAGTTGGGCTACACTGACCAGTAACCGGGCAAAATGGAGGCAGCTACTTCACTCAGAAGCAGATGTCCAGACAGAACAACTTCTGTAAGACAGAAGAATGAGTGTATGGAGTACACACTAGGTCTGAGCAGCCATAGCTAGATCTCACTCACAGGTAAGGAAGTTGATGCCCTGGGAGCCCACTGCAAAAGGGCACTGGCAGGAGGAGAGCCTGGCAGTGCAAAAGGGCCAGAGTGTCCTCTGGGAGCTGGCCAAACTGGGCCCTTACTCATTGCCACAAGCCAATGCTTTGCAGGGAGAGGTTTGCAACTCAGTTTATTATGAACTGTCATCCATATGTACCAGGCTGAGTGAACATGTCCAAAACGGTATCTTGAGCAGGTCTTCAAGACGTAAATACCTTTCACGCAACTGAATGTACACTGTCACGTAACAACCTCTCTAGCTGTGAGACATTTACAGGTAAAGTGGCCACAGAAAACAGCGCGTTACTTGTGCTCCCATTCAGGACTTCCAGACTAATGCAGAGGTGAGAGCAGCTCTACAAATACCTGGCAAGAGGACTGAGGGAAGCCAGATGCATCTCAGGCTCTGTAGTGAGTGAACCAGGGCTGACTTAGGACTAGGTACCAATTCTGTGAAGTGGTTCTGTCCGCAGTGTCTGCTGGGCTGGATGAGTTCAGGTTTTGAGGGTGTTTTGGTTCATAAGAACATAATAATCAAACTTGGAAAGAGGGAGATGGTGTAAGATGAACTGTCAAGAACAATAATACCAATGCCTGCAGGATGAAAGAAGTTTTCAGAAAAACTTCCTTACCTTAGAGATTTTCTAAGCAATGCCTGCTACCGCTTACAGAGGGGAATGTATTCACCATCTTTGAAATAAAAAAAGCCATGATCGCCCATCTCAATTGCTCTGCCTCTTTTGTGATTACTGTTGGAAAGCAATAGGAGAGCACTGCTATGTGAACACCAAGTAAGCCTGGACTGCAGCTCCTCCAGAGCTACTGGGTACAAGATACCTCTAACTGGAAGCGCTTTATAAAGGTTGATACAATAGCAGCAGACTAAATACAGGAATTGCTTAATATAAAATCTGCATTTCTATTCCTGTTAGAAGAAAACACTGCATCGAGCCCAAAACACGGCGCTCAAGCTGAACTGCCACCAGAGGCTCCACTTGCCTTCCGAGGAGCTCTGCGCAGCCGGCCTGGCCGAGGCGCCCCTGCAGCCACACGCTGCTGCCATATGGCAGCCGCTGCCGCTCGCTGGCATCGCTCCCTGAGCCACTTCCCACGTTGTTTTTTTCTCCCACATGCAATGATCTCATATCCCGTGCACACACTGAGACTGCGGCATGGAACAGTAGTTCCAAGGCATCTTTCCCAAGACTAAGAAATGTATTTACTACAGATTAACTTAAACACGCCAATTTAACTGCATTTAACAGCCACTGCATTTTGGCTGTGAAGGCAAGTACATGTCTGTACCAGATGGCTGTGAAACCCTGTCTTTGCTCCAGACCAAAGCAAAATCTAAGATTCAAATACTCCAGAAGTCTGAAACTGATACTGCCTCTCCTCTAATTGCACTTAGCCAGCTCGGACGCTTTCTGAACATCACCACACACCTACCAAAGCTTTTGCCTCAGCTCAGAGCATTTCCTTTGTGGTAGCTATGGTTGGGCCTCATGGAAAACTTGTGCCCTGCAACTGCTTACAGATATTTATCAAGCATCAAATTTGACCCTTTAAAGGAGTATATCTGGTGCTGCTACTTAGCCGCTGACTGAGTTTACAACGAGCTTTCCAAAACCTCTCTTTGACCTCATTCAGCTTTGCAAGCAGGAATGTCAGAGCCAGAACATCACTGAAAAATCAGTCTATCAGATGACCCAGTTCAGGCCCATTCTATCTGTGGATGGGGGCTGCCACTTCAGGACATACCACAGACAGCACAAGGAAGGCTATGAGAGTTCGCGACTAGTTAACCTAAAACACAAGTAAATACTAATCAACCCATATAACTAAGCGAGTCTATGAGCTTTGTATTTACTGTTACAGGCATATAGAGAACATAAAGACTCCTTTCTCTTCTTTGAAGAAAAACTCAATTGTTTACAGATTATTTCCCTATAACGTACCAGGTACTTTTTCAACACACAGTAGTGTATGCGGCACAACACAGAAGTTTTTCTGGCACTTATTTAGGATGACACACGACTTGCTAAGTAAGTAACACTTTTGCCAATAAAATTTGTAGCCATAAACTTTTGCTAATAAAACCCTTCTACACTATATCATCAAATATTACTTGCTCTTTAATCACATAGAGATAAAATAATATGCTGAGTGGGTAGATATACGCAATAGATCAGTATGAGATACTGGAATAAATCTGTGATAAATCATAAGACAAACTCACCCAAATCTTTAAGTCTGGAAAGTTTAAAAATTACTACAGCAAACCGAGCCACGATGATCGCCCAGGAGCAGTTGCAATTAGCTTGTTCTCACAGAGCTGCTCCAGGCTTATTCAAACGTCACAGAACAGCCCAAGGAAGGATGACTCCTGCTCATATAAACACGCATGTCATAAAAACATGCTGGCCATGAGAGCAGCTGCCTTAGCTAGCCCGGAGAGCTCGAGGCGGGGTGTGCAGCCTGCTGCCTCCCCTCGGTGCGTTGTGTGCACAGCTGCCTAACGAGCGGGGTGCGTTACGCAGCAAGCCATTCGCTGGGACACGCTCCTGCTGTTAATACGCTGTATTTTTATCTCTGCTTAAGGGGCAACTCTGGGAAACATTAATGCCGCATGTTATGAAAGCAAGGGCAATTCTGGTCCAGACGGCAAGAAGAAAGCTGCAAAGTGGCCAAATATTTCCATCTGCTCCATGAGCAATGGGACTCGGATGTCTCAATTCGTGCCTTCTGCCATGAGCTGCTGTCGCGGGCAGCAAGGAAGCCTCACGCTCGCAGGAGCCATGGGGCCGACGTTGCCAGCGACGCTTCCCTTGGGCGGCCTCTCCATTCCCTGCCTGCTCCAGCAGCACGTTCTGCCTTAGGTGGGTTCATCCCAGTCCCCTGGAAGGATGCTCTGCAGCTTCCCTTCCAGAGGCTGGAGGTGGCAAGCCATCTGTCGCACCAAAAGGAGCCAATGTTTGAAGGGATGAACTAAGTTGTACAAGAGGTTGGTGCTGATCACAGCACTCTTCTCCCAGACCATCACCCTGTCTATAAACCATGTGCTGCTTGAAAGCATCAGAAAATAGACGCATCTTTGCTTCAGTCTCCATGTCCTTCCCACTCAAATCACTCCCAAAGTTCTCAACCCAAGAAAACATTTTCTGTTCGATATAAAATCAATAATGTTCAGAAAACAATATAAGCCTGCTATCTTTCCACTACAACCTGTAAACACCCCTGACTTTTATACCAGTTTTATGCTTTCAGTGATGCATCCCTGGAATATTTTGCTTGAAAGGCCTACTGAAAATTTCAAACACCACACACCCCTATAGAGACACCTTATGAATAGTCCTGAGTAATCTAAGTCATTAGATTCCAAGAAGTCATGGTGGGTACATAAGATCCACTAAGGTTTCCTCCCACATTCAGATGCGTTTCACTGCTCTGTTGCTCACAGTCAGCAGTTGAACAGGAGTTTTAGGTCATTAACCTGTTAGCAACGTAAAGCTGCAGAATTGTTTGCCTGCGATAGCACTACCTTATTTCCTCATTTGCTCTTTTTCCATCTTCTTGCTTGAGCAAGTTTGTTTTCCATCACATCAGTGGTCGTGGAGCTCTGGCTCACTGCTGTGGCCAATCGGCATCTTGCAGTGATGCTACAGAGCTGGCTCAGCTCATCGCCTCGTGTCTCCTCACCTGCGCGTGTCCTCAGGATCTGCAGGCTCCCCCGGGTTTTGGCTTTATCCTGATCCTGAGGGCTGCTTGTACTTGCTCACCAATATCAAAGTGAAAGGTGCTGGCTGGCTGATACCAAGGCCCAGTTTGTGCAAAACGATTAAGTCCCTCAGTCATATTCATTTCCTGAAGTGTTCAGATAGTCCCAGATGCTCCCAAGCACCTGTCAGCCCTTGCTAACCTGCACCCACAGCGCTGTGGGAGTTCACCTGCCCATCCAGCTCGGCGGAGACGCAGCACGGTGCAGTCTGCATCACTCTTCAGTGAGCTGGCTACAAACAGTGCTTTTTCAGGCTGCTGGAAAGTGTGTAGAAATGTGTTAAAGATATCTGGCATGTGTTAATCCTTATCAGGTGAGGACAGATTGGAATGTGTTTGTTCATAATGCTGTTAGTATTTGCTAATATATTTTTGTAAGTACATAAAAACAAGAGACTCTCAGAAATCTCATTTACCTTTGATGGAAGAGGAGGAGAGAATTTAAAATAAAACAGATACATGTTTTCATGCACAGAAAATAATAGAGTATGAAGAGCTGTCTCATTCTTATATGAATGATATGTAGAGAAGCAGACTATGCTTTACTACATTACACTTGTTATTTTGTGCTAGAAGTTTTTCCTGTGGAGTTTTCTGACTCCCCAGCCCTACTGAAGCTCCCACTCGCAGCCAGGACACGAGCAGTGAGCAAAAGAAGTTAATGCAAGAGAGTGAAAACCTGAAGGGTGTGCACAGCATTTGCATCACTCTCACCATAGCCAGTGTCAGCAATGGCATTTGTGCTTACACGCACTTTTGCACTGTGACAATTCATTCCAGAGGAAATGAAGATTAACACCTCAGTAAAGAGTAAGCTCTATTATGAGATTTGTCACAAGGTGGGGATCTGAGGTAGTTCTCCTTGGCAACATTTTATTTATGAAAACATTCTCGTGATGCAGATTAATTTTGTTGGCTCCATATTTCAGTGTCCCATTGGTCTGCAAGTGGAGAAGAGAGCGCTCTGATGAATGAATTGAGAGGTTCTCCAGTTACACTGCAGTTCCTCTAAGCACTTCTCTACATTCCCTATGGAAAAACACCATAGCTCCCTTCAGTAAATCATAAACAACATCGCCACACTGATGCTACACTCACAGGAGTCTCTTTCCCCCCTCTCTTGCACCAGTGACAAAAACAAAAATGTTGATAAAATCCCTACAGAAGCCACAACCAGTTCAACACCAGCCAAAAGCAGAGGGTAGTCCAGAAATACCACTGAGGATCTACAGCGTCCTGGAGCAAGCAGCTGACAAACCCAATACTGTTAATTCCAATACTTTGAGCTTTGGTCTTTTATGAGAAATTGCAACCATAAACACGATCACCATCAAATTTATTGGGGCCGTTACGAGCCATGCGCTATGCTGTGTGCACATGTTCCCCATTCAGAAGGGTTTCACTGGCAGGAGCCATTTCTGCCGGGGGATGCTGTAAGTGCCGTGCTTGCAACACTCTGTAATGCCCTGCGCTGATTACTACCCGATGGAGAGAGCTCTTTTACCACGCATGAAATGTTTTATACACTCGTGGCCAAAAAAGTTACTTTACATTCTTCTATAAATATGAAGAAAATACTGCTTGGAGAATTTTCCGAGGCAAAGTTGCATGAGCTGAGACTGCCGTTTTCGAAGTGGTGGCTGCGCAGAAATCGCGAGCGGTGTTTCTGCCAGCACGCTATCGCGTGGTCTCCCGCAGCCTACTGCAAACGCGGACTAGAACTCATGGAAGAAACAGGCAGTGTATAAAATGCCTCTACGTTACAGTGGGCATTACTCTGCCACTGCCCCAAGATACTATCATCAGAGCTATCCTATTTTCTGCTGCACTTGACATGATACTGCTATAAAAGGCTCTGCCAACCTAAAAAATATTTGTAATTTAAGCTGCTCCACCAGCAGAAGCATGCGCAAATCACAAATCAGGTCAGAGCCAGCCTATTCCACCTGCATGACATTCCTAATTCACTCGTTTGAAATTGGGTACTTCTTTGTTCGAACAATAGAGGTTTGCTTTGCTTCCATCTTGTTTGGAACACAGCGAAAGACTACAGTGAAGACATGGTGAAGGAACAGCCAAGTAAATTAATATATCCTGAAACATGAAGATGTTTGCCTTTAAAGTTTGATAGTTACAAGGCCAGTACACTTTGCCCTCTCCCTTTCTACATTTTATTTACATGGGATAACTAGTATTTATGCTCTGCAATATGCTCTGTGCTCAAAGCATCAGGCGAGTTATGTGCCTAATCCACCCCTGCACGCCACGATACTTCAACAGCTGCCCAGGCTAACTGCTACAAGCCTGTTCAGCTACCCACGTGCTTTCCTACTTTCATTTCTGGAACTCAAACGTTGAAGCGACTTTTGCACCATAGGTGTATCTTCAAAGCTACCTCCTGAATCCAAGTCCTGAACATGGGATAAACTTTATTTATTTTTATTTTTTCCCCTCAGCACGACATTCCAAATGGATTAAGTATGGTTGAAAACCCTCATTTGAATAAAGAGGCATTGAGCTGATCAAGGTTTCTCAGATCTTTAACTTGGTTAAATTTAGAACTATGAGGGTGAAGCAGCAATTGCCCAGCCTAAATTTCCATCAGTTTTAGAATGCTGGTATCTCACATACACCAGAATTTTGATACCTTTAAAGGTTACTCTTGGCTACTGTCTCTCTTCCTCTGACCCATACTCCACTCAGCTGCAGCCTCTCCCCTCCTCCATCAGTGACCCTGAAAATTAGATGAACAGGTCACATATGTGGAACAGAAGGAGCTGGAGAAACTAAATACATACAGTTTAGGAAAAGGATGACTCAAGGGGAATACAATCACAGCCTATAAATATCTTCAAGGCAACAACATAAATGTATAAATGAAAGAAGGGAATTTCTCAGTCTCAGAAGTTGGTAGGTTGTCTAGCAGTGTAAGTTAAAGAAAAGAATAACTGGTAAATGAGTGGCCTCTCAAGGGAAGTGGCCTTGGAATCACTATTGCAACTATTCAAAACCAGGCACAATCCCATATTAAGAGAAAAGATGCTGAGAACACATCAACAAAGTCCCTGGAGGCAGACTAGATGATTCAAGGTGTCTTTTCCAGTGTCACCTGCAATATCCATAATATTAATGTAGGCCCTGGACAGAGAAACCATCATGTTCTCCAAACTAAATGCAGCAGTTTAAATTACAATTCTCTTTAAGCAGGTGTTTCATAGGCTCCGCACCTGCCATCCACTTGAGAGCAGCGATAGCTTTTATGACGTGCTAATGTAGACTGCACTACAACATCGATACAAATTCATAGGTGCTAATTATACTATTAATAACACCGAGCCTATCTGCTGCTAATCTTATTGATATAAATAGCATTATTAATCCCATCAGGCGTCAGCAGTGAAGTTGAATGACACCACATACAGTAATCTCCCTGAATGACTCATTAGGCTCACAGGAATATATTACCTCCTTCCACAGCTGCACCTGGCTGCCTATGCTATTAATGACTTCAATGTCTTTATTTCCTGTCAAACAAATAACCAGCCAAGTGCGCTGACATATTTTTATCGAATTCAAACAAAATAGAAAAGTCTCCACCACATGCATGCTAAGATTGCAAAGCCAGACAACAACAGGCTGCCTGTCACACTTCAGATTTCTCTCCAGTTCACATTCATTGTACACACTGCCAAACACTAAGTTTCTACAGGAATCACAGTTCATTTACTGATGAGTTACTAGCTTTTTTTTTTTTTTTTAAACCTCCACATTTCATGTGCACATCTCATTATCTCATTTTTGTGCATTATGCTGATTGCAGTCACATTTTTTAGGTCTTTCTTTGTTACGCTAACTACTGTTAGAGTTTCACATCTTGCCTCAACATTCCTACAACATTTGGCGTAGTTGCAGTCCCTTCTGGCAGGTGCAAGCAGTGAGTAAAACTGAAACAGCTACAATTCTACATCTAAGGATCAAGCTTGAGCCCTCCAGAGTGCCCAATTTAAGCCGTCTGTTCTAGGCACTGGCAAAAGCAGCAGGTGCTGAGCGCAGTGCCTTGCTGGCAGCGGTGACATCCTCTGGTAGCTGAATGAATCCAGTAGGTAGGTAGCGACCAAAAAGGAGGACTGGGGGGTTTTAAGAGATCTCTCTCAGATGACCAGTTGAGAACAGCACTGCAGCACTGGAAAGATGTTCATTAAACTGGTGTGCCTGAGGCACACACATCCGTGTGGTGTGGGCATCTTTGAGCGAGTGCCAAGAAGGTTCATAAAAATGTTCCAGGACATGAGGTATTCTTTTCAATAAGGACCAAGATGCTCTTGATGTACTCAGGATATTCAGGAGTAAGTTTACAAGTGATGTGAGCACTGGGAAAGATTGCTTTCACAGGAAAGCAACCTGATAGCACAGCCTTCCCAGTCTTGCTGACAATGGAATTGCAAGAGCCACTGACTGGAAACTGAAGCGAGACAGATTTAACCTTGAAGAAAAGGTAAATTCTTAGTGCAAGCATAATTAAATATTAAAGCTGATTACTAGGAGAGGAGACAGGCTTGGCTGGATATGCAGGCTTTAAAATATGTATTTTGGAGAAGTTTTCCATCAAAAGGCAGTAGGGAATGAAGAGAGGGAAACAGCTAAAAGTTCAAGGAAAACCCTTTTGGCATTGGTACTTATAAATGCCTATACTCATGAGGTCAGGAGGAATCAAGACAACCAAGAAAGCAGGTCTAGAAGAAGTCGCAGAAAAGCCACGAAGTGACAAGAGAGACAAGAGCAGGCATCCTGGAGAGCGGAGCAGGTCAGCAATGCAGCCTCAGCATCCTGTAGGCATTTCTTCCTGAATTTCTAGTTCTGCTTCCAGCTGATGCTCTGCCATATACAGTCATTAAAAGCTGAATGGATTTTTTATAGCTGCTATTAGAATTGAATTTTTTGTCCAAAAAGATTTCCTGTTTATTAAATTAAATGTCAAAGACAAAAATAAACCATCTTCCTTCCCCTATTTTCACTATCAAATTAATCAAATGAAGTTTTTGTCTGATAATCAATATACATCAAGTTCGAAACTTCAACTTCAAACTAAAGGCTAAGAATAACACTTGGGTTAGTGACACACAACGACTCATCTCAGTTCCCCCTGGATGCCAGGGTCTAGGCATTTGCATGAATCACTAATATACTGAACTGCTGATCCAGACCAACAGAGCTTTCAAGAGCACTGTCTTGTTGATAGCCTCTATAAAATACAAGAATGGCTGAGAAACGCTGATCCACACTAATGCACTTACTTCACAGTACTTCACTCTACAGTCCAATAAAAATACTAATGTACTAGAAGTGCTGACGTAGCCCCATTAGCCAAGATTTCCTCACCATAGAAGCATCCTGAGTTTTTTGCCTGGGAGCTTTGCTTTCAGCAAAGGTTAGACCAGAGCAACTTGAGGAGGAGGAAACATTAAGCAGTTCTTTCCTGAGAGAGGCAAGGCTGTAGCGATTCAGAAACAATTGCGTACCGCACGTCAAAGGGCAGCGCGAGGGCAAACAGGAAAAGCATCTTGGCTGATGAAGGAACGCATATGGATGTAACTATGCTCCAGAACAGAAATAATGGTCTGCTTTCATTTGTTTCCATGTATGAGGCTGTAGGTCCTACAAGGCTGGAGATAAGTGACTTTCCAGTTATATCAGGGAAAACAAATTGTTCCTCCAGGGAAGACTGCACCTGCTCACTCCAAACGGTGCAACACACTCGGGCCCAACCATTCCCTCCTCTGGCACAAGGACTGGATTCAGGACATGTCTTAGGGTAAATGGGATAGATACTCATCATCATACAATCTAGAGTGCTCCCTTAACCACCAAGAATCCAAGATCCTGTGTGAAAACACACAGGACTAAGCGTGTGCTCACCTGATGGCTCGCATTCAGAAAAAACTGAGAAAGGCAGAACAGAGAAAACAATACGACAAGAGTAAATGTTAGGGCCACTACCACAGCCACATTATCTGGACAACACTGTCTCTCTAATGAATACATTCGTGTCTACAGAATATAATTAAAGTTGATTTTACTTGACGGTGCTCCTCTGAGGTCTCAAAGGAATGCATTTCCAAATGCATTTATGAAATGAATTGAGTATCTGTATGCTTGCTCATGCAAATTTTACTCCTATGCAGGTTACCTTTGAACTAACAAATTGGAGACAAATCTGTAATTAGTATAAACAAGTATATTTTAGTCTGCTGAATTTAATGGAGTTTTTATGAAGCCAATTTATTGGCATTATAATCTCCTTCCTTGAGTGGCTAAAGACCACCAGGGTGTCACCTAGATTGTTGTACTTTTTCGATATGTTCCATAAAATCTTAAAAAAATACACCTATACGGTCAGAGGCAGGCAGAAGAAAACCTACTTTAATGGCACTGGTGGGTAATAATGCCGCACACACTGAGACCTGTAGGATTTGCTGGAAAGGCAGGAGTGAACACGGACTGGGTTATACTCCTCTTGAGTATAACTCCTCACTTGCAGCCCAGTAAGAATCTTTAGAGCATAAGAAAAAAGCAAATTCTGTGGCTCACCTATGAGAATCAGTACTGATATGACAAAAAAGCTAAAAATTTGAAGCTACAAATGAGCATTGCCACTGTAAGTCAAGAGCACTTTCAGATTTCATGGAAGTGGTGAAGCTCAAGCACTGAAAGAAAAACGAGACAGAGGAGAACATGGGCAAAAGAAACCCCATGCAACACTGGGAAAAGGAAGTCAAGCATGTGCTGGTAAGGATATTGAAAACACACAATTATTTCCTAATAGTTACCATTGTCCTTTCTCTAACTTCGAGCTTTGCTATCTCATAACCTTTGTGGATACTACCGTGACTCACATGCTCTGGTCATAAAGTTGTCTTTTAATTCAACTGATTGCTTCCGCCCTCTGCAAGACCTGCAGTCTGTCTGGCAAACAATAAATGTCTTGGGCAACAGAGAACCGAGAAAGGCCAAAATCACGGTTTTCCGTAAAAGGGCACTGTGATATTTAGCCTTCTGTATTTAGAAAGGCATACAGTAGCAAGAGTAACAACTTTAACCAAAAGCTATTTGTGTTATTAAACTGTGTTTGCCCTATTAAGTTGACTTATTGCAGAGAATGCCATCAGCAGCAAGTGCAGAAGAACTGATGCTGAAACTTTTTAGAAGGCTAGCACCCGTAAGACAGGACACTTCCTAGCACCAAAGCAGAAGATATTCAAATCCCAGAGACTTCTACACACCAGAAACATACCTTTGGCTGCAACGTTTTGGAAAAGTTCTCTCTCAACAGCTCAGACATTTTCCCAGAGGTAGCTAGAGAAAATACTTTGCTTTGCTCATGGTAAAAACAAAAGGAAAAAAATACATTCTCTTTAAGAACATGTGCATTTTCAGTGTGGAACTACAACTTGGCAGGGAAACAGCCTTCCAGGAATAAATCCTCATAAGCCTTTGAAAAGATGGAAGCCAAGTTGTCCTTAGGTCCTTAGCGAAGAGACTCAGGTTTGCCGGAGATCCCTGGGCTGCCCATTCCCCTCAGCCGGGTGGCAGCGGCCCCCGGCCCCGGCCACTGCCTTCTCTGCAATGCAGATTGATCAAAGGAGAATAAAAGTGAGGTATAAAGGAGGAAGCAGTGGTACAAGAACAGTTTGGGTTGGAAAGTGGAGAGGTCTAGTTTGCACCTGTGAGATCTGTGAGTCACAAAATATCAGAAGTTTTATGACGGTAACGAAAACATCTTGTTTGCTTTGGCTCTGAGATAGGGAAAGCACAGGGGAAAAAGAAAAAAAAAAAGCTGTGGCATTCTGAGTCTATGGGCAGGAAATGAAACGACCAAATAGCAAAAGTAAAGTTGTAAAAACAAAATGCGCCAGCCTTCGAAGCTCCTAGTGCTCTTCCTCAGCATTTGCAAAGCTGCAAAGCTGCCTTTTTCTCTCTTTGACTTATCTCCAGCTCAGCTGCTGATGTCTGGCACCCAGTTCCTCAAGCGTGCTAGCCACTTGTACTCAAACATTTACAGTTTCTACACCTAGAGCTAATGTGAAAGATACAGCTGCTGAAAGCTTTAAGAGCAGGAGGTGTGAAACAATAAAAATGTCACACGTGGAAAATGCCTTTTATGCATTTTTAAAAAATGATGCAGTCAATTCACTGACTTTCCGAATGACTTGAAGTACAAGTCCTCTGTAATATGCTTCCAATTTTGCAGGGGCTTTTAGCAGAGCAAATCATGTGGTTTGCACTCTATATGAACACTGGTGAGCACTGGGACTATTCAGTAGTTGGATGTACCTGAGCAACTACTGACTAATATTTTGTAACACAGACACTGTGTATTTTGAAGTGGAGTGGCTGGATTAAACGCTGTTTAAATATCAGGTGTTCAAACAAGCATGCTTGAACAAAGATCCTCAAAACAGAGCGTGTGATGTTCAAAGAATGCTAAAAGATTTAAGAGCTTCAGTTACAAACACATTTTTGAAAAGTCTCACCTGCTGGCATTAAGTTACGCTCTTGTAGTCTGTACATTGATGTATAAATACAACTGGCTTGGTTTTCAAATGTAATCAACAACCAGAAAAGCTCACACCAAAAACTGCAATTCATTTGCTTTGGGAAGACACCTACAGTTGACTAACGGCCAAGTGGCTGAAAAGAAACATTACTCACTGCTGAAGGAGAGGAGAAATTCCTCTTTTCTTTGGTGCTCCCTGGACAAACAGGATTTAGCGATACAAAACTGAAAACTGAATTCATTGCTTTTCTGATGGTGTTCTGCTCTGAATGAGCCACTGTTTGATCCAGACAGCTTGATATGGTGACTAGAGCCACACAGACACCCCTGGGCTCCTGGAAGGAAGGCAGCAAGGGCAGGGCCAATCCAGCTGTGCAGCTGGTTAATAACGTGGGGACTGAAACCTCCTTTCCTAGAAGAGTCCTTACCCTGAAATGTGGACATCTATATGCAGGGAATAAGTCTTGTAACTCCTTCTTTCTGTATATATGAACTGAGTTTAAAGCAAGGGTAACAGCCCTTTGCCACAAATGTCATGAGGAAGCACAAGAATCTTCACAGTATCATCAACCTGACCTTGAAAGCCGCCCTGCACACATTACACCTTTGAGAAAAGCAAAACTATACTATAGGCGTCAAATCAGATTGTATTTTGGCCAGTACAAAGGCAGCAATCTTGCTCAGCCAAGAAGCATCTCCAATTTACTGAAGAGGGAATCCAGAGCCTAGACCAAACTCAATGTCCTTTCCTTTTCCCTCTTTTCCTTCCAACAAGGGATTTATTAAGGCATGGCCCAGCATTCTAGATCAATTACTGGGAAAAGGCCAGGGCACAATATATCAATTGAATGACTTTCTACCTCATTAAAGGTGAAAATAAAGGGATTGGAACAACTGCAGCCTCTTGTGTGCTTGCTGATGGAATTTGAGATTTGCTATTGATTTTCCAAGTGGAGGCACTTAGTTCTTACTTCACTGAAAGGACGTTTTGTCATTAAAATGAATGACAAAAAAAAATTCACTCCTACAAACCTCAGAGACTGTTCAAGTTACAACAGATACCTAGTTAGGTGCTATTAAAAATTCCTTCCTCCTGGACTACTGTTATTACAGGGCTTTCCTTAGCAACTGGTCTTTTAATAGCACAGAAAAAATAGGAAGAGCAGACAGACGAGGCTGGCATGCACTCCCAGATGTAAGGTACTCCAACACTTTACAAAGACATCTAAATCACTTATTTAAAGTTCTCAAAATAGTACAAGCTTAGTAGCAGACTAAACAGCACCCTTTTTGGGTACTACTTTGTCACTGACCTAATGAATGAAGGCAGATCCAGGCAACAACTAAACTTTGTGTTTAAAATGGCTATAAATTCTTAGAAGAAAGCTTATGAAAGACAACCACAGAGAAACATGCATGACTCACTGGAAACCAGTAACTCCATTACGCAGAAGAGGATGCTCACTTGGCGCTTCTGGCATCACATACATTTTTCTTGCTCAGCTTCCTTTGACACTTCATAACTAATGGCAAACAGAGGTCAAATGATTTTTGTGGTATTTCAAATTCAGAGTAAAAACTATTGCACATCGTTAATCATGCAAATTGCCAATGTCTCATCCTGCAAAATAAATCGCTTAAGCTGTATCTCTTTTTCTGTAGGTCTGGTTAAGGACACAAAAGACAAACAGCCTTAAAGAAGGAAGAAGATGTATTTTTCATTGGGCTGTTCACATGAGGCACTTGCTGGGTGGTTGGATGCTTGGATGCTTTTGAAAAGGTCATGCATAGAACAGCATACACCTAATCCCCCACCCTAGAGAAGATGGTCTAAGTCTGATGTTTAGTTCGCAGCAAAAGTAGCTTACACAGTGTGCAGTTACCTGAACCATTAGGAATGAAATTATCAGCCACAGCCTCAGCAGAGGCATTAATAGCTGACGTATCCTTCCAAGCAAAGCAGAGCGGTCTCAGCAAATCAACATGGTCGTATTCAATGGAGATTGCCAAAGTGGACAAAGGGAAGCAAATTTCCAGCACTACTGACACTCAGTGGGAGCTGCATAGTTCCTGGAGATCAGTTGATGACATTGATTTTAAAGCCAACAATGTTGCCACTTGAAAGCAATTTTTTTTCAAAAGTATGCTAAAATGGTGGTAATTGAAGAATGAACATTTTATCAGTTATCCCTACATTAAATTTTATATTCTGACCACAGACCTGCTTTACTCTTTTCCAGACATATATCACAGCAGAAAACAGAAAATTTCAAACCTTCCAGGTATAATTACAGTTCTGACTATGTCAAGCGATCCAGAATACTCAAGCATTAGAGGAAGCCAGTAGGTCTTGTACGACTTAGGACTACATTTACACATATTGAAATCCAATCTGGACCTGCAATACCCCTTTAAGCCTCTCCCAAACCTATGAACTGCTTCATCCAGCATACAAGTACAGTGCAACTTATTCATTCAAAGCTTTAACACTACCCAACAAGCAATCCATGTGTTCATTTGTAAATGGAAACACCAGTGTAAATTTGTTTGCTAGAACAATTCTGTTTGTTAAAACAAAATGGTCAACAACCCAACTTGCACCTGAAGAGCTAAATGATTTGAAAAGGTTACAGTATTTCCCCCTGAAGAAAAATCAGATCAAGGGGGACCTTCCCCTCCCTTATACCTGATGTTAGTAAAGAAAGACTCCTGCAACAGCAACTTTACCTGCATGGGCAGTGTGTCCAGCAGCCCTCCTTGCCCACTGGGAGCAGTGGAAGAATGGCAGTTCCTGGACACTGCCGAGATTTCTGAAGAATTATTCAGAAGCAGCTGCGGAGCAGGGTATGAGCCACCTGTACCCTGAACATACACCAGACTAATGCACTAGACAAGCAAAAGTCTATGTATTATTTTCTTGTTCTTTTTTTTTTTTTTTTTTTAAATGTCAACCTCCCTCCTTCCTTTTCCCGTTCCCTTGTATTTGAAGCTGTTTGCCCATCTGCTGCCTCCTCTCCCATCTGCATTAAGAACATCGTTAAAACAACAAGGCATAGGCTCCATGGCCATTCCCACCTCTTTGCTTCCAAGCCTGTCCGTTCTCCTGACCATCTGTACTTTCTGCCTCAGCAGACGATTAACTCTGTCAACAGCATCTGGCACAAGAAGATGGAGCAATTGATAGGAATTGCAGTTGCTACTGTTAACTTTAGCAATTGTAAAATGAGGAGAGGCAAACTGAGGCCACCATAAACGCTTGACTCTTGTTGATCTTCATGGGTTTTACGGTGAGCAGAAGCAAGCATATCCTAAGTAAAAAGGTAGCTTCATAGGTTTAGAAATTATAAAACGATTCTTAAAATGTACCTGTGTGCAAGCCTATCTGAACAGAAACACACTCTTACTTTATGAATATGTCTGCCTGCCATTTGTAGCCTAATGTGACACCATCGCTGCAATCTCTAGCCACTATCACCATAAAAATAAGTAATTGCAGTAATAATATAGAGGTTTCCTAACAGCAGGGAGAGAATAAGCTGAGAGATGTGCAGGAAGAGCACTAAAATTTTTGCAGCAAAGTCTCTGTTACCTGCTGACTGCGCAACACACACATCCTAAGCGGTTAGAAAGCCAGCAAATGCAAGTTTGGTTCAAAGAGGCGGCTTCTTGTCCTCTGCAGACCTGCAGATGTTCCTTTCATTACTGGCTTAACCTCTACCTACCTACACAAACAGCAATCCTTTAATTCCCAACCATTTGCAAGAGACGGTACATAAAATCTAACAGGAACATATGCTCAGCCCTTGAAATAGCCCAGGCAGATCTTCTGCACAACAGCAGCGACCGGCACAGGCAGCTAAGAGCTTCCCTGCTGCTAAGGACATTGGTCCCCATTGCTGCCAGAGACAAATCAAATCAAAGCACATGAGCATCTTACGCCCTTTAAACAAGAAGAAAGGCATCGGCAGTAATGGAAAGAAAAGGGAAGCATGTGCAAACTCCCTTTGGCGAGGAGGGAGAGTTGAGTGCCGCGTTAGCAGTTTTCACACCAAGTTAATGATGCTCTTAGGTGGCTGCGAGAGGCAGCTGCTTCCTCCCCTCACTGAACAGTGTTCAGGGTGTCCAGAAACGCTTGCCAGGTAGCAGAGATGAGATGGATTTCATGGAGCTCTGAAGGATGGGCAAGAGGGCAGGAAGATATGAGCTAAACACTGATTATAAAGAATCCATCGCAGCCAGCCATAATGGGGTTGCCGGGGCATGTCGGAAGTGAAAATGGAGGTGTTAAAGGATGCAGCAAACGACATCAGTGTTGGAGGCCGGGAGTGCCGCCAGGCCGCCGGCACCAGCAGCAGAGCAGGGCTGCCCACGCGCAGCTCTGCACCGTGCCAGCCACCTGCACGCTGCCAAGCACTAGAAAGCAAAAGCTTTCACAGCAGAAAGGCAATTGTGCAGCAAGGTTGGGCCAAGCACAGCAAGGAGGCAGAGGGGCACGCTCTAACAAAGCCCTTCTCTGAGTCACCAACTTTGTTTCTCAGTTTCACTTACATATTCTACCTGGAAGACACAGAACAATAGCTCGATTCCACCTGAAGGAATGGGAAGGCACAGATGTCACCCGGGAAATGACAGGGATGCTCTAGGTGAAGATCCCTCAAAGCCTCCTGTTCTTTCCTATTCACAGGGAATAAAAAAGTACTAACCAGGCAGGAAAGGATGCAGCAATAAGACAAGACCATCATACATAATGATCAGGAGAGAAAAGGTGCAGACTCCAGCCCATGTTGCAATAATAGAGTAAAATATTTAAATTCATTGCTGAAGGGACTGCAATGAAATCCTTCTATTTCTTTCTAGGACAAATGCCCCATGATAACAAACTTGCACTTTGCCCAGTGAACACTTTCTTACTGAGAAAAACGCCCTGAACAGCAGGAACAGAGCAAGGTCTGCCCTCAGCCTGCAGCTCGGTAGCAAAGACATGCGCCAAGGGACAGAAGATACATTCAAACATCTTGAAATTCCACATCCCAGGCAGCAGCTAAAGCCATCAAGCACTTGGATGAAGGAGCAAGAGAGCCATCACCAGCATTTTGTTTTGGACTTCCCCAGTGGTGCACTGCGCCTGCCAGGTGGCCTTTCAGAGGTGTCTACGCTAGACATTTGGCAAGACCATGCCATAAAGCAGGTAGGGCATCTGGAAATACTAACCTTGCAGCATGTCCAGAGCCGGTCTTTATACACCTATACATCTTTCTGTCTCAGAGTAGACCCTTAGAGACAGTAGCTTCTCCCAGTAATAGCCAACAGCATTCCTGAGGATATTATTTTTGAACTTCGTTTACGGGTAAGATTTAAATGCCTAAATCCTTTCACAGATATGGTTCTACATACTCTCACATAAGTGTCTTGACTTCCTTGAGCTTCTGTTCATTCACATACAAAATTAACTAGTTATCCTCTTCAAGGTTCAATGTGTTCACAGGATTTTGACATCCATTGACAAGAAAAAAACACTATGAACTTCACAGATGGAAGAAAAAAACCCTGCAAAATCCCTTAAAATGGAAAATTCTGGCTATACTCATGCAAAATTTATTTTTCACATGTACCTACAAAAATGTTATTTACCTTAAAGCAACCTACAAGAGAAAAAAAAGGATAAATAAAATCCAAATGAACATAAAGACAAATATTTACACATATATAGCTACATGATTAATATACACAAAAACATATGCTTAATGTTGTCATCATATTGACTCTGCACTATGCTCTTTGTTTCCTCCATACCTACTTTGTAATTTTTTTTTTTGAACAAGGAATATCTTACAATCTTCAACAAAGGTTTGGACTTGTTTTACATACTGTAATAGCTAAGAAATTACCACGTGAGTATATTCTTTCACGATAGTCTTCATCAGACCACTCGGACAGATTAATAGCTGACAGTAGACTTCCTTAATTTAGAAGTATTGTATCTATCTATGCTTGGTGCATACTGGCATTTGGCAATAAATCTCTAAAAAGCTGCTTTCATCTCTCTATTCTAATACTACATGTTTCATCATCATACCAACCTTTCATTTCACTCATGAACTGCCCTTAATTTAACAAACTGGGTCTAGAAAATTCAACCAGGTAGATACACTAGTTTACTAATTGATGATACTTGTACAACTGGCTGCATGTGGAATCTTAACAAGGTCTGGAGAATGATAATATTGCTCCTGCTAATAATCGAGAATTAAGTTAAATAGGCGTTTTCTTCAAGACACTGCACTTCCATGAAGCAATATGACTTTGTCGCAACTGTGAAGCTCTTTGTAATCACAGAGAGTTACAGTTGTTTATTTTGTCTGAATAAATCTGACACAAGAGTGCTCTCAGGCACTGCTATAGGTTTTATGTATGCTTGCCAAGTAGAATCTGCATTTCTATTTTTTGAGATATTTAGGTTCATCAACACAGCTAAAGGGTAGTGAATTAAAAATCAATATAAAGAAAGACTTCTTAAGGCCACAGATAGGTAGTTCATGGAATACATGATTGCCAGAATTCATTAAAGACAGGTGCAGGTAATGAATTTTAAGAAGGTCCCAGTGTTATCATTATGCATCCCCACACATAAAATGGGTAGTAAAATCACACTTTGGAGTATGAACTGACAGATACAAAGGTTATGAAGCAACTCCTCTGCCTTTTCAACCTTAAGTAAATTACTGCACAGTTGATGAAATAAATTACTGAAAGGAGCTGAGGGTCACCTTCATAGGCTGCATCACGGTGGGAGGCATCACACTTATACTCCACAGGAGGTAATGATCTAATCTAAATATGGCAAACTCTGCATTAACATACAATATTACCATATTGTTTCCTCTTTTATTCCTAACATAAGGAAGCTTAGAAAGCATCTCTCACCCTTCCCAAAACACAGCCAGGGGATGAGTAAGCTTTCACTTGCGACCTTGGACAACCTTAAAGCAAAGTAACTATATACAAGGATACCTGTGACAAAACACTGAAGGAAATTTTGCTGTTCCTGAGATTTATTCTTTCAGAAGAGAGGCAAAAATGAAAAAGAAAGAAATCCCTTTCCCAACACAGCGACAACCATATTTCATTTTAAATCAAAGCTCTCTCTTGGTTTCAGCTATAAAACAGTATCAGCACAATACCAGAAATCAACTATTAACAGTCCCTACCAAACTGCAGCTTTTTAGAAGAAATTTCATTGCAATCATTTATGGCATTCTGAAAGGTGCTATGTTATGTGATGGTCACTATCTTGTTCAAAGACAGAATTCAAAGGCAGCATTTCCAAAAGAATTACAAAAAAATAAAGAAATCCCAAAATATTTCCCACAACATTTTCATAGAATTGACTATGCTAATACCAAAATTAAGCTGCTTAACAAGGTTAATGAGAACTAGGTACCACCACCTAACAAGGTGTTAGTTGTTTCCTCCAGCCTACTCTCGAACCAGATGTCTTAACTGCAATTCCCATCTTGTAGGTAGTTTAAGCACTAAAAGGCTCAAATGATATACTGCAGAGTCAATCAATAATAAAAATTATGCATTTCCAACCTGAGAAGTGTTAAAAGGTTTCCTTTTGATTAAAGAAAAGTCAAAAGGAATGTTTGGAAATTCCCACAATATTGAAATGTCCTATTTCACATTTCAATACCAATTCTGAACAGAAACAGATATGGAAATGCAGGCATTTCCACTGCAATGGTAACTTGAAATTTTGCTCAGCTCTAATCACAGTTAATTCCCTTCTTTAATTTCAAAAGCAACCTTAAAGTCTTGTATAAGAAGAGAGTGACTTATGCCTGATTTTTTTCTATAAAAGAATGACCCATTTCTCTGAAACATAGATGCCTGCTTTGAGGCTTCTAGAGTCACATTTAGAACCTCATCAAATGTGTACGGACATGCATGAAGCTCAGAAAGCGGTCAGCAGGTCATCTAGAGAAGACTGAGTGATTGTTGATATGACTCATTAACACCACTTGTTATGAACCATGTACTGCTCATAAACTCCACCAATTATGGGAGCCAACGAAGAAGTGAAACCATGACACTGTGCAACAGTTTTCCATTCTGTGTGCGTTAGGCAGATGCTTACCTTTTTGTTGCATGCATAGACATGAATCTCTCTCAAGTATCCCTTGATGTGGTGTGTGTAAATGTGCAACAGTGACAGGCTATCACGTTCATGTGGGTTGGGAGACAGCAGTGGCTGCACACGGGACAATTCCTTGGTATTCCTAACGGAACATTTGAATCCTGATTTCAGGGAGGAAAATACCACTACACATTTCTCGTGGGTGAGCAGAGAGAAGCGGCAGCTCTCCAAGCCAGTAACTCACTTTTCCACACTCCACACTAGTGATACCACAAGACTTTTCAGAGTTAAGCAGAAGTTCCCAAGGGGAAGGGTAATACTATTATTTCCAGAGACAGCTGATGATGCGCCTTACAAGACTGGAGATCTAGTAGCCTGTTTCCCTCATGACAACATTCCTAAGTGTTAGGTTAAACACTCTCTCCAACTCTGCTAGTTTTCACTGTGTGATAGGTGGTAAGCTAAATGTCAGATGACTGAAGGGGGGAAAAAAAAAGTCATAATTTCCATTTTGAAAGAAAAAAATCCAAAATTATTAATTGTGTGGTCTTTCAATGAGGCTTTGCCCCATCCTCTCGTGTCAAGAGGACTTGCTAACCTTATTGGACATTTTCATACTTTGCAATATTTCAAGGTTCTTCAGAAGGATATAAAATCTACCGCCCATCACCATTGCTGCAGCATAACTCTTCCTCTGTCTGCTAGAGGGTGAGGATCAGCGTCCCTTATTTCCAGGGCATCCTGGTGGAGCCACACTGGGTCAGCCCCAACGGCACTGCTGTACATGGAAACAGCACCACATAATCCTAAGTGGGGAAGATGGTCTTGATCTGAGCCGTTAGTCATGTTATGCCCTGAAGAATTTGTTCTGCAAAGGTTTGCACTTTCCTCCAGGTTTGCAGCATCACAGAGGACACCTCCGTTAATTGCCTGTCACACACACAGCAGTCAAGGGAAAATTTTTCTTCGGGCTTAAGGAAGTTTCCCTTCCAGGGATTTTAATGGCTGCACAGAGGCTCCTCTTTACACATTTTTGCTGATGGGCTGTTCTCCAAAAGCATCGCAAGAAATAACACTGCTTTGGTGGCCCTTTCTCCCCTCCCGTGTATTTACGCGTACCTTGCTGCACTGCGCTGACTGCCGCAGCCTCTTGCAGGACCGTGCGGCACAGAACGGCCTCGCCGAGCCTGCGAGGGAGGCATCGGCCGGGACGGGGACAGGCGTTGCGGGAGAGCCACCAAGGGCCTCGTTCCCTGCCCGCCTTTCTGGGAAGCCGGGAACGGAGGTGAGGCAGCCGAGGGCAAACTCGAGTCCTGCATCTTTGGGTTGCTGGTTCAAACCAAAGCCTAAAGCAGCAGCAGGTCTCTTTTACGTCTCCTGAAGGTTACAGCAACACCAAAGGTAGGATGAAGCCCGCGGGCTACCACAGCACTGTGGCCTGGAAACCTGAAGCCACCTCCACGGCAGACACCTAGCAGCAGGCAATGCCAAAGGGGACTTTCCACAGATGCTTAAGGCTTGCTAAATATTTATTCTTTTTGCTAGTTTGACTTACGGTAACTCCTGCTTGGCTAATTTTTCAGGAGAACATTTTTGTTTTATCATGTTTTCTTTATTGTGTATTTTTACTCAGGCAGCCCTTGAAGACGATGAGGGTCTCCCCTATCTGCAAGCTGTTTAAGGTGACACCACGCACACACGTGCCCCATCCCAGCTCTGCTCCTACCCTCTCCCGAGCACCGGGCTGCCCCGGGACGCTCTCCAGGGCGCCAGGGCTCCCGGCCCCGCCGGCCCCGCAGCCGCATGCCTCGAGGCCCGCGCCATCGGCTTGCAGCCTGCCCTCATCCAGGGCTCACACGCAGTATTTATGGCCGTAATTATGCTGTCTCATAAAGGAGTCGCCGGCTGTGAAGACGATGCTTGTCCTATATTTTACTTTAATAAGTCCCATAAATAAGCCTGGCTTAATTTACAGTAACTGCACTCTCAGAAATACAAAATTTCTAGTCCGATTTATGATGCTGTAGTGACTGCTCAAAGCATTTTGGGGGATACTGGTGCACACGGTTTACACCTACTGCTGCTCTGCACAGTAAAAGGAAATAAAATAAAAATAGGAAAAATGTTTGATTTCTCTTCCCTGCCTTTCCCCTGCCCCAAACAGCAGTAATAACAGTTGAGAAAAAAAAATAAAATAAAACAATAGCAGCGAGTTCACACTTGGAAAAACTATCCTCGTTCCCAGTAAGCCCTGAAAGGCACATTAAACCAAAAAAATCTCAGAGAAGTGGCTACTGCTGCGCTAATGTGCTGCTTGGGCAGGATTTCTAGTACTGCCTAGCTCACGCAAAACCAGCTGTGGGGACACAAGTGTCGCCTTGCAGCTAGAGAAGTGGCCCAGGGATCAGAAAATTAAAACTGGTCAGCTGAGGGGACACTGATTAAAAAAAAAAAAAAAAGAAAAAAAAAAGGTCTCTTTTACATGTATTACATGTATTCCTAGCGCCAAGTGCATTGGGTCCGGCTGTAACCCACACCTGAGGGCAGCTCTCCGGGGATCCCCTTCCAAGCGAGCACTGCCACAAGCTTTTCTAAACTCCGGACAGCCAGGGCAGAATCACTTTGTGTGATCCAAATAGCATATTTGTTCCACATCCCACACAATAACTTATTGATTACCGCTTAAAACAGATTTATTTGCACTCTCTTCAGTGAATTATCTGTCAAGAATATTGAAAAGAGGCCATTCTGGATGATGTATTTTTACATTTCAGTCTTTCATATTTCCTCCTATTTGAAATAACTCTGCAGTGCAGCATTGTATCTCATTTACATTCACTTAGTTTTGCCTGTGAATTTTTGGTGTGTTCATTTCCTTTTCTTTTTTTCGTTTTATTTTCTCTTTAACAAGACAGCTAAACAACCTTCTCTAATACTCAGTCACAGTTCTGAGACATCAGATGCAACCTTTTTTTTTTTCTTCTTTTAACAGCATGCACTTATGGAAAGGCAGGGATCAGAATGGGAGCACATACATGATCACTCATGACAGTCTCACTCATGTACCCCTTATGATTACTGCATCCAAACAGCAATATCAAACAGATCTGGAAATAGAGTCAGGTGCCTCTTAGGCACAGACAACACCACTAGCTGAAAACAACATAACTGCAACATAGACAGTTGTAAGAGCTGCTCCAGAGTAGGGGGATTCATAGTGACACAGGCCCAGCACAGCACTTCTGTGTAACAAGACTAACTTTCACTGAGATCTAAGGACTTACAAAAAAGTACTTGTGGCTCATCAGCCTTATTAGTGCCTGCTTTGTTCTATCCTAAGCTTTGTTCTGTTCAGCGTTTTCCTTACATCACATCCCCCGCTCCTGAAGCTAGGGATAACAGAAGAATCTCAGAAGTATAAATAGTGAAAGCATCCCACTTCATATTAAATATGAATAGAAACATCAATATTTTTCTCTGAGACAAGAGTTTTTAAAAAATAAATAGCATTTCAATTTCCAGAACTCCAAATAAATTGCACCCTGCCATTTCTGAGAGAAAGAAAACTTGGGAGTGACCCACTTGGTTTTACCATCTAAGACTAAGCAAAATACGGACAGCAAAAGAGTAGAGCAAACTGTTTTGTTTGTTTGTTTTTCAACAACTTCATAACTGCTAGTAGTAACACAGACCATGATCCTATGATGTAATAAATTCTACTTAAGCCATAGAGGTCCCATCAAAGATGTAAAGGAACAAAGGTTAGAAAACAGTGACATGCAACTGCTACTTTTCTTCCTTGATAATTTCCCTAGAACCACTTGCACCTTCCACAGAGATACCCAAGAAGAAAGGCAGAAAGTTTTGTATGTAATTATGTGCCTTTCCGAAGCAGTGAACACTACAGCATTAAAGACATTAATCAACCCGAGAGACTCCGAAACTACGCAATGAATGTAGTCTCATTCTGTTATGCGAGTATCATCTTCTGAAACATTTTTGCATGATGAATTTAATGGAGTCGAACAGTCAGATTGACTTTCCTGGTGCTCCTTAAAGATAAGCTTTGCTCTCAGTATTTTGCTGAATGCAAGCTTCAATGCCGAAAGGGAGGCATAGCACCCCGAAGATCCGATTCCAATCTCACAACAAACTGTGCAACACAAGTAATCTCCCTGCAATTAGTAGTAAAAATCTCAAGCCTCATGAATTAAATAGTAATGTTTCTATTATTCAGTTTAGACAGATCAAATGTCATTTGATTAAAAAAAAAAAAAAAAATCTAACGGAAAACAGAAGCAGATTTGAAAATTTTAAACTATTGGTGAATGAGGTAACAAGCTAACCGGAAGTAAACTGCGGAGGTTTACCCTCCTCAAAAGCAAAATAAAAAAAATAAAAAGGTGAATATTAGAAGGTTAGCTTTCCCTTAAAATGACTTACTATTTTCTTGTGGTGAATTGGAAGGTAAACATCCCTCTTTAAGATCTTGCTACATGCATTAATACTTTCTCTGAAGATGTTCAAGTCCTGTTGTCAGGAAAACTATTTAATTATGTGTTAAAATACTTTCCTAAATTGAGACCCGAATCAGTTTCTCTATAAAAGTTTCATTCAAATCAATGGGAAACTTTTTATAGACTTAAGAGGAGCTTGATCTGTCATTAAGTAAAAACACACTGAACCAGGGGGTGGAAAAACTCAAATTTCTTCTCCTGGAAGAACAGACACCAAAATTTGCATGCTTAGTGGCAACTGTCTTTCACTTTCTAATATTAAATGACAGCACTAATAATATGCAGTATCAAGTTATTAAGCATTCAGTCCCAAGTCGTCCAATTAGTCTGCTGCAATGTAATTAAAACAAAAACAACACTAACTCAGGAGTGAAATTCACTGCAGTGCAGATGAGTAAAGCCTAAGATTAGGAGTTCATTAGGATGAGACAAAATTCATACCCGGATTGGTCTAAACTCTGCGTAATTAGCTTGAAACAGCTTGACATTATCCAAGGAGGATACGGATAATTGGGTTCAACATCCCTCAAGATCTGCTGTGTTTCTAGTGACAATAAACCATTTGCGCTTTGAAGCTGCTTCCAGTTTTCTCAATCAACCCCATCTTACAAGGGCTATTACCTTGATAATTTACTTGTCAAAACTTGTTAGTCAAGGCAGGACAAAAGCAACACGGCATGTGGTTAATCCCAGAGATTAATTTGTTACAGTGACTTTCAGGGATCCTACCCACTGTACTAGAGATTAAAATCAGCTTTGAAACAGTTTAGTGTAAGCCAGTGATCAAACAGTGGGAGAAGCCAGGAATTATTTCATCGTCTTATTTGAGGTTACTAGAGATACAAATAGATGACTAGAGATACAGGTATGTATGAAATACATGCCTGGCAAAGCACCTGATCAATTGCTTTGAAGTGACTGCAGAGCAATCCTCCACTTAACATAATACACGCTTAAATTCTGTGCCAAGTAACAGTTTGTTTTAACATACTGTCTCCTGAATCCACCACCTCTGAGAAGGGTGACAGCCAAAGAAGGAACCAGTCAAACTTTGACTATGTGTAGGTGTTAGCCTTAAAATGATACCATGGCATAAAAGTAGTAGTAAAACAGGCTCTGTGTCCTCCACTCACCCCATTTTTCTCAGCTCTCTTAGTTAACAGAACAGTTTGCAAAGTCTTCCACTAGATGGGCATTTCTCTTCTGAAGTGCAAGAGGGAATAGCACCTGAGAAGATACCCTGGTTTACACTCTCCCGTCACATTATCAATCATATAGCTGACCTCAAGCAATGACAGCGTAGCCCAACAACTTCCCATTATTCCTCAACTACCTGAGCAAGTTGGTTGTGATTTACAGCTGACGGAGAATTAGTCTTGCTGTATTTCTTGAAACAGTCTCTTGCAGAGGCAAAGGGAATAAAACCCAACTGCATCTAGAATTGCTAACCTTATGCAAACTGAAATCAGAAATCAAGCTCCTCAAACTGCGGAATAGGATTAAAAAGCAATTTGTTAAATTGAGGAGTCTGAATCTTCCAGCACATTACAGTGACATCTTCATATTTTATTCCTCTGGTAAGATGAGTCACAAATGTGCTCACAGCGAAATGGAAATCAAGTTTCATTCTGAAGTCATAATGTGACTGCAAAAGTTGGCTTTTTAAGAAAAACGGCAAATATCCTAAAAACCACAAGAAAATTACAAGACAATGCTGTCCTTTGCCCTCAGCATAGCAGATTTTGGTGCCACAAGCCCTAAAACCCCAGAAGGATGGCGGTACTTCCACATAGTTACTTGCCACAGCAGCAATGCAATTTCCAAAAGCTGCAAGAGATGGAGAGCACATCTACCTCCATCAGCTCTGCCATCTCAACAAGCACTAGCCCTGGTGGCAAGGAAGGGCAGGGAACCCAGAAATGACCTGGAGTTTCAGGTCACTGTGTTGCAGGACACTCATTTTTCAGCTGCAGAATTCAATCTTGTGTGCAAATGCCCATAAGCAGCCTCTCCTTCCCCAGCCAACTCTGCTGCCTCTCAAACTCTGACATTACAGAGAAAAGGCATGGAAGGAATCAAAAAATAGCAAACCAAATATGCCTTTCACATCCTACTGATAAGCAGATATCACCAGCTAAGGAATAAAAATATTTTCTTCCCTGAAGGCACATGGGAGAAAAAAGCAAATTATAATTCTAAATGCAAATATCTCAAAAAAAAATATATCCCTCAGAAGAGTTAAGGGCAGGAGGTAAATCCCAGAAACAAAATAAAGGGAAAGTATATCTTCAAGAGATATTAAACAAATAATAGCTCAAGGGATTTGGGTTGTTTGGTTTTTGTTATTGTCTTTAATTAAATATTCTTCTTTCTGTTCACATAGTTCATTTTTCCCTCTCATCTCCCAGTACAACACCTGGATCCTGGCAGGTATTTTTCAGTATGGATAAGGTTCTTTACCAGTTTCTCCGTCTCTTAGTTCTTAATTAGCAACAAAAGTAGCCTGGTGTCCTATCAGGCATATTCAGGCCAGTGTATTATCACTATCATTCATAACATATCTGACCAAACACTTCTGTACTCTATGCCTGCCTGTAGGTTTCAGGTTTCCATTTTAGTCTGAGCAACATCTTTGCTGCACAGAATCACACTCCATCAACACCCGATCCTTCTCTGTGAAAACACAGACTTCTCTTCAGATAAGAAATTACACACTAATAATCTAAAGCAGCAGCACCTGAGACCAAAAAGCCGATCATCTCCACAAGCTGAAGTTACTGTTCATCAGGCTTAACAGGTAATACTGTTAAACAAGCATGGAGAAAGATCTGCACCAAATTGCGCAATGAGAAAGGAGGTCTCATGTAAGGTGGAGATGTAAGGGAAAACCAGAAATTTCAGGATTTTCCCAACATATTCAAAAGCAAAGAGGAAGTAAGTTGTGGAAACAGAAAAAAAAAAAGGAAAGCAAAAAAGAAGGCAATTAAGACTACTAGATCCAACACCCCTTGCTTGTGCAGCACACTGAGGAAGTGGAGCTGTAGGAGCCCTGTGACGACTGCCCTTTCTTTAGGTTCCTCATGCGAGTGCGCAGGAACACAAACTCTAAGAGAAATCCCTTGGTGAGGCTCATCAAGGTGGGATTAGATTATCTAAATATCTAATCCAAGTGGGGATTAAATGGCTCAGTCTGAATTTTTGACCTTAGTATGAATGAAGCCATGAACAATAACTGAGCAAATTTTCTATGAGCTCAAAGCAATGTGATATACATGAAAAACCTAAGGCATCAAAAGTTAAGTAATTTGCCCATGCTCACAGGAAAAGTTCTAAATTACAGAACTTTTTTTTGTCTTTTCTAAGACAATAGCTATTGCCTTACTGACTAGATAAAATAAGAGATCCTCCCTTTGGATTTTCTCCAGTAATACAACAACAACAAAAATGGTAATTCCACTTTGGTTCATGCTTTCCCCATGATATCTATGAAGATCCAGAGAGCTTGCCTGCTGTCCTAAATCAAGTAATTTAGGTCTAACAGGCATGCAGTGATTAACCATTTAAAAGCACTAACTCATGATGAAAGTAGTGGACCTCAGCACAATTATTCAGCTAGGGTCAAATGATCTCAGGGCTCTGATGAAATAGGGGTGGTTTAAGCTAAGTTCTTACTCAAAATGATTCCTTTTTAATGGGTATCTGATTTGAAATTGTAGATATGAAGAGGAATACTTTTTACCTCTTTATTCCCAATAACTAATTAAACCTAGATTAGAGATGCTTATGATTAATGCAGCCTGATCTGTGAATATACCTGTGGCATAACCTCAGATGAGACAGATACGAAATAGAAAGACCCATTTCTTATTTTTTTGAGTCACCACAAACAGCTCTGCTTAACAGAAGTTTGTGGTACTCAGGGATCTGGTTGGATACCTCCTGTCTTGTTGCTGACGTGTCAGAAGTGGTTTGATGCCAGTTTTCCCTGCTGGTTTGCTTGCCTCCACCTTATCAACTGTCCCCCATGTGGCTACGGGAACACAGACAGACTTGGAGTACCTGCTTTCCTTAAACTCCTCTATTTGAATTACGTCATATCTGAAAAATATTGACGCTGGAGACCCATGAAAGAAAAACATTGTTAAAAATGGATAGTGAATGTAGTCCAGCCACGTGCTTATTGGGAGCACTAATAAATAAGCTGCTACTGACTGACTGACTCTCTCAAGGTCATTCGCCTGCGGTTTTCTTCTCTGTGTTGCAGGCTTGCAAATCTGTGCAGACAGCTCCTGAGCAACTTAGGCCAAAATGCAACTCAGCATTTTAGCCTCGGAGAAAGGGCAACATGCCTCTATGCTAGGGAAACTGTGCAGCACTGTCACTGGTGCCATGCTCCTCTTGCCCAGGGCTGCCCCTCCAAGAGGCTTACAAAAAAATGTACCCGAGAATGATAAGCAATTTAGAGCCATTTTCTCTCTGCCACACACCACTTGGCTGAAGTTTGTGCTTTCCCTTCCTCGCGGATTGAACAGGAGGAGGATATTGAGGATATTCTGCCCCACAAGCAGATTCACCAGGGACTCCATTCTGTGGCATTTCTGAGCCAGGGGTGTATCCCCAGCAACAGCTTCCAGCTCAGCTCCGCTGCGAGGTGGAGAGGGAACAGCCAACTACCTGGAGCCAAGGCACCGTCTGTCAGCAAAGAGAAAATCGTTCACACCTTGGGGACAAGGGAGTTTCATTACAGATCCCCTGCGGTCCCTAAGACTTTGCTGAATGTTAGAAAATGCTCCTCTTTCCGAAGGGCTGAAGCTCAGCGGCTGACAGAGGTTCCAGCTGTGCAGACCTCTGTTACAGTAATTGCATGAGTTGGGACTCATTAGCCAGCTGTACAAAAATATAACCAAAAATCAAGAGGGTAAGAGCCTTCCCCCTTTCCAGAAGGGTTTTCCGATGGCACAACTCCACGCTTCACTTTGCGTGTTCTTCAGGGAAAGGAGGGATGAATTTGGAGAGCGCAGCATTTACACCTTCAGATTGCTCCAAGTCTTTCACTTATCTCCTCCTAGTAGTAGGTTCTTCTGTTCACTAACAGTTTTCAGAGACTGTCAAGCTATTCATAGANACAGCATTTACACCTTCAGATTGCTCTAAGTCTTTCACTAATCTCCTCCTGGTACTAGGTTCTTCACTAACAGATTTCAGAGACTGTCAAGCTATTCATAGATCAACTGGCATCAGCTATGGCTCAGGTTATTTTAGTTTTGTCGTTAAATAAGCTTTTGCCTTAAAACAAAAGGAAACTAAGCTACAGACCACTGAAAATATGCCAGTCAATCCTAGGCACAGGAAGGATTCGGGAACAGCACTTCCCTTTTCTGATTCACTCTTTCACTCTCTTTGCTCAGGAATGGATGCATCGATAGCTACACGTTGGGCTGGACCCATCCCAGGGAAGCCTTGTGGCAACTGCAAATGGTGACAGGCAGAAAAATAATAAAAACCTTCNGGATGCATCCATAGCTACACGTTGGGCTGGACAACAAGTCCATAAGCACCCATCCCAGGGAAGCCTTGTGGCAACTGCAAATGGTGACAGGCAGAAAAATAATAAAAACCTTCCCTGTAGTAGAGTCAAGCAGGTTCTCCTGAGCACAGACTAAGGGTCTTTCTAATTTGTCTTGCATTTTTGCACTTCCCTGGGCAGAAATTCTCTGCCCAGGCTTTTGTGCAGCCCCTTTCACAGCAAGTCACCCTGGTGAAACTGCAGAGCACAAAACCTAGCTACAGACAGGCCTCCTCTCAAGGGGCCTTCCCCGAACCCAGGGCATCACTCAGAGGCACGGGCGCTGCCAGCAAGAGGCCTTCTCGTCTCCCAGCAAAGCTGGGAAAGCTCCTTTTACTCAAGGGCAAATTGAGTTGAGCAGATCTGGGAACTCTCCTATGGAAATTTAAGGACCGTCACCACCCCACCAACCCCTCCTGCTTTGTGCTTGCCCGAAGGTGTGGAAACAGAACACACTTGAACCTTGAGCATATTAAAGGAATTGCTTTTCTATTTCCAAAGGAGTTCCTGCTCTCAGAGAGCACCGACATGCCCCAGCCTGCAACAGCTCTTATGCATTTAAGTCTTCAATCGGCCTCTATGATCATGTGCACAACAGAAGAGACCACACTGTGACAGGCCACAGAAGCCCTGACGGGGTAGCCACTCCGTTGCTACCAGCACTAAGCCATGGGGTAAGCAAGCACCTGTTCAGCCTTGCAGGCTTTTTCTTTCTGAACCTTTTGAGTTACAGAATACCCTGTAATGACTCCTCCTTGGAGTGGTTAAGCTCTATAACGCAGAACACTATTTAGGTGGATCTATGCTTACATCCGTACTGTGCCTGAGGTGGCAGGAGTGAGCCCGGAATTTTGCTCAAGATGGGCTGCATCGAGCCCTGTGCCACACACAAGAACTCAAAGCAAAGTGCCACAGCCCAGGCAGCGTGTTGGGGTCCTGCCCAGCCCAGCCCCAGCCGCACTCCAGAGTTTCCAAAGCCTGCAGGCTTTCCTTCATCACAGCCTTCACTGGGTTTTGCTCCTGATTTTCTCTTTCTTGAACTCATGTGGTCCCCAGTATGCCTAAGGGCAACAGATTCCACAGCCATAACCATATACTCTTTAAGAAAGTATTTGCTTATGTTTGTTCCTGTTTGTTTCGTACCTGTGACTTGCTAATTGCATTGGATGCCCCCAAGCTGTTCTTTGCTAAGACCTTAAGCAATCATCCCTTATTCACCCTTTCCTATGCAATTTGTAAATTTACACTTTTAATATCTTCCAAATCTACTCTTGACCATCCATTACCTAGGCTGAAGACACTTAAGGTATTTAAAGATCCCTCATTGGGAAGCCGCTCTACATCTTCAATATCCTCGTCTCCTTCTCCACTGTCTTTAGAGCTCTCGTAGACTTTCAGAGACAAGAGGGGCCACAACCACGTGCTCTACCCAAGGCAGAAGTGCTCTCCTCCTTTCTAAGAAATCCAGTCCCTTCATAGGAGGTTCACAAGTCACACATGATAAAACAGAGGCACCCTAAATCACTCATCATTTCTAAAGTCTTGGCCTTGAATTCATTTATGTTTAGATAAGGAGGGGGAAAATATGCTTCTTTCCCCTACTGCTAGCATTGCTGTCTATTCAGATAGGCCTTGGAGTTTCAAATCGGATCAGCAATTCACCTACTGTTATACCTTATCTCTGGCAGTGGCAGATGCCTTGGAGAAGGGGAAGGAAATGCCATTGTGGACAATGAAATAATATATTGCACACAGAAAGCTTCTTCCAAGCCCCGTAAGTGTTTCAAACCTTAACACATGAAGATTTGTATCTTCATTATGTGCAGACAACTCAGGAATTGAACGACCTAAAGAAACTCAAGTATCTTCAATGCCAGGGTCTTTGAAAAAGAGGAATACAGAATCCCAAATTTCACATTCAAAAACATTTACCCTACCTTCATTAAGACTGCATCAGAACGTGCTCGAGCAAGTTAATTGCACAGCACAGATAAGCAGTTTCCCTTACCATTGTAAAAGTGATCTTTACTCTTGCTGGATATCTTCTGCTTTTACAATATGCAAAGTGGAAAACTGGAGAATACTGGATTACATTCCTCTTTTTGTCCTACCCTTATCATACCTTCCCTGATCAATTCAGCCTATGCAATTTTGTGCCAAAGGGTCCTTTGACCTCAATATCCACATTATTGATCATTAAAAGCCTTTTTGGGCTTGATGGATTGGAAACACCAGTTAAACAGGACCAGTGCTTCAATCAGCTTCCTTAAGCCAAGCGGCCAGAGATAGGCTTCAAAGACACTCACTGTTACTTGCAGCAGCACAGCTAGAAATGCCGCTAAGACCCTTGAAGTGTTGCCTGCCTTTCAGGCACTCAAGTAGCATCAGCAAAATACTGAATTTCACAGACTCTCATCTCCTAAACGCATGTTACTGGCTTTGCTCACGGCTTTCCTGACCTTCCATCGCTGAGGAGCATCCTTGGTTCCTGTCTGCTGGAAGCTGAGAAGCAGCAGCCCAATCACCGCACCTCTTCACAGACGACTCCACGTGCACAAAGGCAAACATGACGCAAAATTCACAAGGAACGGAAGGGCCACAATAAAAATGGGAGTTACTTAAAAATAATAGCAGAGAGAGGTATGTACTGCGATTTAAACAGCAATAGCTTTTTAAGCCTGCTTTAATACCAGCTTAGTTAGTTACTCATTATATAGTGACAAGGAAAATAAAGCTCTAGGAATTGCTAATGATGCCAGGAGTCTGTATTATGCATGTTGTAGTTCCTAATCTTTTAAAACCAAACCAAAAAAAAAAAACAAAAAAACTAACTAATGACCTATTCCCAGTCTTCTGATTTCATAATAAATTGCCAACAAATAAATCCACTTATGGATTTCTGAGTTCCTTTTATGCGGTGGTTTAATTAGATTCCACCACCAAGTCAACATAATTTGGCTTGCTCTGTCCCCACGAAAGCTGCCCTTGCCTGCCCGCAGCACCTGTCCTCCTCCTCCCACTGCAAGAGTTGGGCCATGGCCCAGAGCTCCTGGGCACTCGCTGCTTTCCCCCCTTCTCTCACTGCCTTTCCAGATCACTTAACACATGACCATCCTCCATCTCCTACAAGTCAATGCTTTGGAACTCAAAAGTGCATTTTTTTTTTTCTTTCTTTACCCCTTGTTTCTGCTGGGGATGCTCTCTTGGTAGCCTTGGGCTGAAGCACATCCTGGGCATCTCATAAATGCACTCATTTACCTAAAAAGTTCTGGTTTCGCTCAGCTGTTTCCAAATCAGCTGCTAATGTGTTCTGCCCAACCAGCCAAACCGCGAGCGCCAGAGCTGTGCGAGCCCAGGTAGACGGACAGAATGTAGCGCGATAATCTGCTCGTGCAGCTGAAGACACAGCAGGAGGCATCACTGCAGAGCTGCAGAACANTTTTTTTTTCTTTCTTTACTCCTTGTTTCTGCTGGGGATGCTCCCTTGGTAGCCACTGGGGTGAAGCACATCGGGCATCTCATAAATGCACTCATTTACCTAAAAAGTTCTGGTTTCGCTCAGCTGTTTCCAAATCAGCTGCTAATGTGTTCTGCCCAACCAGCCAAACCGCGAGCGCCAGAGCTGTGCGAGCCCAGGTAGACGGACAGAATGTAGCGCGATAATCTGCTCGTGCAGCTGAAGACACAGCAGGAGGCATCACTGCAGAGCTGCAGAACACACGCACTTCATACCAACATCAGCCATGTGCTCTGGTTCAAATTCTCTCTTCTAGGGATCCAGTCAATGACCTTAAGCCAAGCAACACCCAAAAAGTACACCCTCACCCAGGACTGTTACTTGCGTGTCACTGCTTTAAACATTAAAAAAGGTCTTGCCTTTGTCAAAGGCAAGGCATTATGAGGACAGTCAATTCACTCTCGACGACAGAAAGTTGGCAGCTGCTGACCTTGCCCACAAGATGTTCACCGGAGCTCTGCCTTTCCACTCATACATCCAGCAAAACACATGACAAACTTTGAGAGGACCAAAAACTCCACGTAACATCAGGAGATAATTTATGAGTCTTACTGAAAATAATAGGCTCATTTTTCAAATTGCTATTACCCAGTGGGATTAAAATACAGCTCTTACCCAGTAAATCTCTTCTAATACAGCTGAATTTCTCGATACTGTAGAACATTCACTATGTATTTTTTTTATATATAATCACCAGTTGGTAAATTGCTGCCCACTGACAAGCAATTGCATGCACTTGCTCCATGCACATCTTCAAAGTACCTCTGCCTACCTCGCTGGTGCAAACAAGTCTTCAGTCCCTAAGAACACTAGCACAGAGATGGGTATCATGCACTCCGAGCAACTTGACTCTGCCTTACATATGTCCAGCAACTTATTAACTGGATTCAGACAAAAAAATCCTTAGGAATAAATTTGGGAAAGCAAAATTAAGACTGGGGACAAAAATGTCATTCCCCTTCAATCCTCAAAATATACAACTCAAATCCACTGAATGAACCTGCTTCGGCAATAATCCTACCCTCAACTGTTTATCATTAAAATGTTATCAGTTTTACTTAAAATGAGATCATAAGGTCTTCAGGGGAGTTGGTGAAGATCCCCTAATAAACATTCATGACCTTTTTCACCATTCAGGAGAACTATACTCTCATCAAACAAGGCCCTAAGAGGTATAAATGATTTCCTAAGCGCAGAAAAACTGTGAATCTTAAGGTTATGGGTAATTGTGCATCCACTGAAGCAACGGGAAAAAAGCTCCTTGATTTCAGTGGTGCAACATTGGACCCCAGTTTTCTTCTCTGAGGCTTCAGGGCAACAAAGGCAAAATTCCTGCTAGCAGGTGGACAAGACGCTCCTGTGCTCACCCTGATGATCCTCAATCCCAGGAAAGTGTCCAAGCATGTGACTACTTTTATTGACTTGCAGGATCAAAACCTTCGTGTATATCTCCTAGTAGTACTAGAAAATACGAAATATCAAATAAGTAAAAAATTTTCTTTGATATTCATTGTACACTTGGGAAAGGACTGATATAAGCAGGAGAACACAGTGTTTGACATAGCTTTGACTTACTTATTTACTTACTCTGACGGATGCCGGGGTCTCTAGGGCGAAATGCAGTCGCCCCAACTCTCCCAATCCCTGAAGAAACCTTGGCCCAACCAGGAAAGGACAAGGCCCCATGCATTTACACTCTGTCATGAGGTCTTTAAAAAGCCTGTGCAACCTGGCACAGTGAACCCAGCCGCTGTCAGCTACTGCAAGGTTATACAGAGTACGTATTTGGCTATATCACTAAGGAAAAGCACTTTCAAGGGGCTTGAAAATATTTACATGCCAATCTCTCAAACCGGCAAGAACAAATCAAAAGTTAAGACAGAGGCTGATGAAGTTTTAGTGAAATTCTTCATGTGTCAGGAGACCATGTGGTGGTTAAAATACACATTAATATGAATTAAAGCAACCCTGTGACATTCTTATTTCCAGCTGAATTACAGTCTCACAGCGTGGCAGCCACTTGTAAAGGTCTCACAGGAAATTATGCTGTATCTTGGGGCAGGGGGATCAGGGAGGAAGAAAAAACAGGGTATGAAATTACAGTGCGTCACCGTAGAACAACGTCCTCATTGTAGCTAATCAGAGCACTGAGGAAAACCACACAGAGCACCAGGAAAGCTGGAGAAGATTAGATTGATCTCAAAGTCAAGAAGAAGTCTAGGAGACAAGAAAAGATAACAAAAATCAACCCACACCACGCAGAATGAAAAAATAGTTTGCTGGTGATAATGAAACTCCACAATATCTCATCTGCAGTGGAGGATGTGCACTCAAACTTATATTTATTTTTGTATAATAGAATAGGTTAAAAGGTGAAGGAAGAACAGCAAGTTGGAAGGAAACAGAAAACAGACTGTAGTACAGAATGCAATTAATTTTTATATAACAGCCTTATTGAGATGTGCTGTAAAACACTTCGTTGCACGAAAGTCAGTCAGAACCTAAGGGAACAATAAATTTTTACAGCAAGGTAAGTAGAGGGGAAACAGCTTAGAGGAGACAGAAGTTGTTTAAGGAAAAAAGAAAAAATCAATGCCAAACATAATAGGGTCAATCTGGATGAATCGGAGAGTATTACGACATGATCTCAAAAAGTAGCGCGCCTGGATGCATCTTTGCATGGAGTTTGAGAAGATTGAAATGTTTTTTTTTTTTTTTCTTCCTCCCCAAGACTAACAGGCATCCACACAGATGACCACAAGCAAGCGGCACCAAAGCACTGGTAGAAAACACTTGTGCTTGCCACCTCCCTCCTCTCCTGGGCCAGCTGACAAATACCCTGCAAGTATCCTGAACACGCCAATGAACACGCAGAGATTTTTTTTCTAAAGGTCACATAGGATCACGGCAACCACACAGAACCTGAGCTCACACCAAACGCAGGAATCAGCAGTTGCCCTTGCTGAGGTCCCACCTGCGGCAACTTCGGATCACAGAACAGATGCAGCACCGGCTGCGCCAAGAGCAAGCCCCTTGTATCCTTACACAAGCCATCCCCTCAAATACACATACCCTGACAGATGGATGCCAACTCGTATGTTGCATTGCTCAAATAAAACACTGAGTTGGGTCATTGTACCACACTAGATGCCAACATATTCAATCCCCAATGACTTTTTGTTTACCCCTTACGCCTACTGATGCTACAATCCCACCATTGCATCCCAAAGAGCTCCCTTTCCTAAGCTCTCTCCTGCCGAGCTGCATGAATGTAGCCTCCTTTCTATCAAGAGCTCATACTCCTCATCTGTATGCATTGCTGCCTTCACCTGAAGACAGCCACAACACGTCAGCTATCGATTCCTGTAGGCTGCTTTCCCATCACCAGCACTAAGTGATTGCTTATTAGATGGACAGGGGAGGACGGGAATCTGGGGGCAGGGTCATTTCTCTTACAAATGAAGAGCTATGCACTGAGAGGCAAGGCTTGGGAGGAGGAGGAGGCAGCAGGAATCCTGCCAGGGCCGAAGGATGCTGGCACCCGGCCGGAAAGCAGGTGAAATCAATGCTCCACAATGACTCTCCTTCCAGGGAAACTCTCTAAAATGCGATCTTTAACCTGAGAGTGAACTGGTCACCATGATCAGAGGGCAGAAGCAATGGAAAAGGAATTGTTTGGTTTAGATATCCCTGAGCCCTTTGGAATTGGCTCAGGGGTAGTACAGAGCGCCCTGGAGCTCAGAGGACGGCTCTTTCAGAGGCAACGCAGAGCAGTATCGATTCCCCAGCACCACTACAGGCACTGAAGGTCTGCAATGAAGTTTAATGAACGTAACAAGGCAGAGAAGAGTGCCTTTCCTCTAGAGACCCTCACAAACCCTCGCTTTTCAAGCCTACGCAAAACCATAGCACTGACAATCATTCTCCCATCCGCTAACAATTCCAAACCAGTAGAAGAACACCAAGGTGTCTACAGCTATTCAGGGGTTAGTTAAACAATTAAAAATGGCACCACAGTCTTACAGAAAAACCTCCAAGAGTTTGCTACCTTTGCAGGAGAATCCCTGCCCTGGAAGTCAAATCAGCTTCCCAGAAGAAGCTGATGTCTAGAGAGGACTCCTGGAGGCTGCACTCCAAATCCTCCTCTTGCAACCTACATTTGTTGTGATCAGCACAACAGCATCTGCATCAGCAACACTATTTATTAGTATGATAGGAAGTGAGGAAGGAAAACAGAAACAGCACAAGTGGTTAAATAAATGACCTCTCAGTTCTCAGGGATAACATCCTTATTAAGATGCTTCACAGGCCCTTCAGCTGCCTCTCCTCCACCTCCCCACACTGTTCCCATACCACTTCCCATACAGGCAGAATTACTTGCTGGAAATAGATGGCATCAATAAATGTGAGCTCCAACTTGTCTTACGTCTTCATCCTGCTGGCTGTGTCCGCAGCAGCAGCATCACCAGCAAGCCAGCGCGAGGCAGGGGAGGGCCAGCAGGACCTGACACTGCCCTTATCGGATGGAGGGGCTGAGGGTAAAATCCGTTGTGGAGAATATAAACTAAATTTTCATTCCTAAGCATACTCACTTGGTCTCTGTGTCACCTGACTCTTTTTGGTGGGGAAGGGACAGGGCTTGCACTCCCCTATGGTGCCTGGTGAGACTATGTGCCTAGGGGCACGTCAGCAGCCAGCAGGTGAGAGGAGCCTTCCAGCAGGTCCTGGGCAATAGGCCATCGCTCCGAACATCACTGAGCCTTGCTACTGCCAACCCAGGACCCCTTTTCAGTGGCAAAAAAGCCCTGTGAAACTCCAGCCTACCAGTACGAGCAGAAAGGCAATCTCCACCATATTATTTTGCAGAAAATGTGTGGTTATGCAAAGAGGGCTCAAGTGTGTGGACTGTTTTCAATCCCTTGGGGCTCGTAGGCCATGCCTGTCATCCCTGAGGATTTCTTGCTTGCTGTTACAACAGTCATTTTTTTTCTTGCTGATCTTTCACTATATAAAGGGAATAGGCTTCTCTCGAGTCTAAGCCTCTACTTAATTCTGTAATTACTTGAGTGTAATAAACTGATTTCAGAAGAGTAAAAAAGGGCTGGTTTGTTGTAGCTGAAAATCATTACATACCTAAAGATGCATGGAGATAGAAAGTTAGCTACTTAATACTTTGGTTCCTAAACACCTTTTAAAACTCCTCTTCCCTCCATCAGGCTTCCAGCACATGACTGCCATCAATCTCCCTTTTTTCTTCTTCACTCTTTTTTATTTTCTCTGTTTCTTTTGTAGCAACAAGCTGACATTCTGGTGCCCAGCAGAGATATTAAGCTGAACGACTCTTCCTTTCCCCAGCCTCTCTTAACCTGAGCATTAGCTATGTAAAAATATCAGTACTCGGAGAGCAGTTAACAAATGATAGTTCTTAAGGCTGCTGCAACCTCTTCCCTCCGTGCCCTGGGAAAAACAGAACAAAGAGGGTAAGTAGCACAGGGCTGCCAGGGAAAATACGTGTGCCTGGCAGTCGCACAGCAGTCTGTGAACACTGCAATGGGACATGTTTATCAGGGATGGGATTGCACGTATATCACCTGCTTTCCCAGATATGTGTCCCACCTTTATAAATGTCTCAAAGCTGCATGTTCAAAGCTAAACAGGTTCAGAGGCAGATTTTCCACAGAACATGAACTGAGTTAGTGACTTATGCACCAAGCTAGCGACCTTAGAGCTATAAGGTAGCAAAACTAAGCAGTTTCAGTGAGAAATTGAAAAATTCTTCTGGGAAGATCATAACCCAATTTCAGTGAGAAATGAAGATTCTCTGAATCATAAACACAGTAAATATTTTACTATTAGAGCAGGAAAGTGCCCCAAACCTTGAATTAAAAGGAGGGGAACAAAAACCTCTACTACCATCTGCGGTTTGGTGGACCAGATTCTGATGCCTTTTCACACATCTTGGTCTTTAGTCTAGAAACAGTATCACAAAAATCAATGGGTACAAACAGCTGGATTTGAAGCAGGCAAGAAAAATAATATCTACCTGCAGAAATTCGGTCACACAAGGGCTCACTTTGCTCAGCTTAGAATATATAACCCAAAGTCTTCAAGCTAAGGTCTCAGATCTGCAGACAAATCACTGCAATCAAAATGCTTACCATTTGTCACTTCCTCTGTGGTGACACTGCTGGGGGCGTTGAGCCTGCAGTCAATGCAAGGTTATGTGACCTCTCCTTTATGGCTGAAAACAAATGGAATTGCCCCAAATATACTGCAGGTTCTGAGCGTGTATGTGAACTCTCATCAGCAGGCATACATTTTAGCTGGAGACATCCAAAGAAGACTCTAATACAAAGGGCAATATATAGCATCAAAATAACATGGGTTGTGGTACGGAAGGTGCCATCTAGGTACAAGATCAATTACCAATTTGGGGGTCTTTTTCTGTCTTTTAATGAGACCACAATGCAGTGATAGGAAAATCAAAAAGCAAGTACGTGCAGGTAGAAGAAACACGACTAGCAATGCTACTGATGGATTTGCAACTTAAAAGATAATCTTCAGTGCCCAGAATGAAAGAGGCTGCCATGGGGGTGGCCTCCCTCAAAGTGGGGCCAACTTAGATGTAAATACATGGTTAAAAATGGAAACCTGCAAGCAAGAGAAAGGCCAGCAGAAGAAGAAAAAAAAAAAGCAAAGAAAAGTAATGAGAAATTCATGAAGTTGAAGCAGCAGGGAGGAGAGAAAAAGAACAGAAAAGAGCACTGGGTCACTCTGAATTCCCGTCAGGGTACGAGAGTGGCCTCACAAACCAGAGATGCTGCAAAAAAGATGCAGAGTGCAGACAGCGGAATAGATGGATGATGGTGAAACAGCTGAACTACATTAGGACAGACAGGACAAAATTAAAAAAAAAAAAAAAAAAAAAGAAGGCAGAGAAGGCAGAGCTTTGGACTGACCTTTGTTGTAGGTGAGGCTGTGATTGCAGGATTCCTACCTGCCAGCCAGTGTCCATCCCTGCCTAGACTCAGACCACAGCCAGCAAAGCTCCCTCTCAAAGGAGCAGCAAGAGAAAGGAATCTCTAAGAGTCACCACTAAAGAGCCTGGTCTCGGCCACATTTCCCTCTGATTTATCCCATTTCTGTGTTCCTGCTTGCTCTGAAAAGGAAAGCGGACCTATGTCGTTGGGAAGACAGATCCTCTAGCACCTATCCAAAGGCAAGGTAGGGGCTGTGGCACCCTATAGACTACCAGCTCTGGCACACTTTCTCTGTAGGAAAACATAAGAGATAAATTTTCTATTAGAGAGACTTCAGGTTTTTGTTGTATGATGTTTCTTTATGAATGAATGTTTCTCCAGCGAAGAATGTTTCCAACTAACAATTTTTCTCCAAATAAGCTTTTTTTTTTTTTTTTTAAGAAGTAAAAATATGTGTTTATACTTAGGGGTTTTGTAACATCCATCATTATAGTAACAGAAACTATTTCATCAGCAGAAGTTTCCTAGGACCTTGGGAAGCAGGAAAGCGCACAAGCTTCTCCAGAACTGAAACAGAGCCCTACCTGCAGCAGGTGCATGGAAGAAAGCGAGACAGCAGCATAAAAAGGATGAAAACTACTGTAACTCATGGAGAGACTAGGAGGACTCTGGTGGCCAACATACACTGCCTGCTGAATCAAATCAAGGATCAACATCATTCATTTTCTAAAAGATTGTCTCCTTGGAAGCTCTGAAACACTCTGAACGAACCTCATACTTTACCTCAAGCCTTCATTTCTAATGGCATATTGGTCCCCCAAATGCTAAACTGGACACTTGATGCTGTCCATCTCACCATTGCCATCCACGGCACCTGCTGCTGCTGGTTGTCCTTCCAGCTACCCTGAACTCCCTTGGGTTTGCTGGCCTTAGCAGTGAAAGGAGCAGCGCTGCTGTTCAGCAGGACTGGGCATACGTTTCTGTTAACACCGTTCCCCATAAAGATCCGGAAGGAGGACTGAGGAGGAACAACTTTTCTGTTGTTTTGGTGCACAAGCTACCAAGCACCATGAACTTAAAAGCTACTGCATATCCACCACTTAAAACAGAGGCTTTGCCATCTGCTCTATACTCTAATTCCAAAATATAAAACAAATATAACTCACTACAGTATCATAAGAAATGATTAGTGATTTAAATGCATGGAGAAAGTTCCTTATTTAATGTAGAAAGAATCTTCAAAGTTTTTCTCCCAGGCTGCCTACTGGGGAAGGTGAAGGGGGACTGCCGCTGCAGGAGTCATCCAGCACATCTCTAGGGAGCCAGAGTGAGTCCCCAGGGGTTTCCATTTAAACCTACCTCTGTTAGAGATGCGTCTTCACTCCTGCCAGCCTTGCACTTGCCTTATGAAACAATAAGCCCTAGCAGAAAGGTTGGAACTCTGTTTAGCAAATTCCTCAGCCAATCACATACCTGGGCAAAAGTGGGAACATTATTGTAACAAAAGGGGGTTTGCCAGCACAATGGGCTAAGGGGGTAACTTGGCAAGACACTAAGAATAAATATTACCTCATATTGGAACAATTGATAAACTCTGGAAAAATAGAGAAGCTTTTAGCAGTGCAGTCTCTTCATAAGGACGCTAATGTTGAAAGGTTCATTCGTCTTTTCCCCTGCTATATGAGATTATACTTCCACAAGATTTTCATCCTTGAGGGACAGTCTTACTGTAATGGACACACATACATCTAGAGCAGCTGGAGGAAACATAAATCGTCTCGAAGGCAAAATCACTTCTGCCTGATGCTGGCCCAAATACAATGTTCTCCTAGAAACACCTGGATATAGCAACACATTTTCTTTTACATCTGCTAACAACACACACTCCCCATGGAACTCTGGGCGTTCTCTATTTTTTAACAGTAATCCTCATAATCCAGAATAATCTTAAAATGATCTGGAGGTCATTGGACCTAGTGCTCACTCAAAGAAAATGTAGTCCTAGAATCAATCTGGAGATAGCGCCACAATTCCCCTGTACTACCCCTTTGAAATGTACTCTCCTTGGGCCTGCAGGCTTTCTCTCTTAACTGTAATCCTAACCCTAGAAGCCAGAAAAGTTTCCGGTGGGTCTAGAGCTTGCAGCCCCCAGGCCTAATGCAGCCTCAAGAACAAAGTTCTATTAAATGAATCTGGATATAGCATCACATTTCCTTTAACATACAACTTCCAGCTCTATTCCCTGAAAGGCTGCAACATTTCTCTCTCTTTAACCCTAACATGAATGATATCTGCCAACCTAATCTTCTGGATTAACAAGACCTACAGCATGGCAAAATACAGTGCTCTCCTGGAACCATTCTGCATACAGCATAACATGTCCTTTAGCATGTCCTTTCTACCTCCAGGAACCAAACGTCTCTGGCCTTTCTTTCTCTCTTAATTTTAAACCTAGCCCTAAACCATATCCTATCCCTAAGCCTGAAATCACCACGGCTAATGCTCCCTAAAAGACAAATATGCTCCTAGCAACAATCCGGATAGGGCGCTAGATTCCTTTCACAAGCCCTTTTTAACCCCACTCCCACTACAGCTTTAGGCTTTCGATCTCTGTTAACCCTAACATTGAGCTCACCACTATATTTCCTATGGCTCTGTATTTCCTTTCACAAGCCCTTTCTAGGGCCACTCCCCATGGGATTCTAGGCTTTCTCTCTGAATCCTAGCCCTAACCTAAAGCCTGAGGTCATTTCCTTCCGCTTGTCTCTTCTAGCGCTACTCCTCATTGCCCCTAGGTTTGCTCTCTCTCCTAACCTTAACCCTAGCCCGAAGCCCGAGGGCACCATGCCTGAACTGCCTAACCAGCAAGTACACTTCTGCAGCCAGGCCGGGAATCTTTCCTCCGCCTGCCCTTTCTAGTGCTACTCTCCTTTAGGCTCTACACTTTCTCTCTCTCTTAACCCTAGCTCTAACCCTAGGCCTGGGGTCACTATAGCTAGTGCTGCCTAAAAGGAAAATATTCTCCTAGCACCAGTCTGGATATTCTGCTATATTTCCTTTCACAAGCCCTTTCTGTCACCACTACCCATGGGGCTCTAGGCTTTCTCACTCTCTTAATCCTAACTATAGACCTAACCCTAACTCTACCCCTGAGACCCAAGTCACCAGTGGCAATTATGCTTCCAGTACCAACCTGGATAAAACTCTACATTTCCTTCAGCCTGCCGTTTCTAGACCCACTCCCTATGTAGTCGCAGACTGAGCAGAAGCTTAGGCCACCTCACACCTGCTCTCTGTAACCCAGGAGTTACACAGGGCTGAGGCACTTTCCACTACTCTTAGCACTAGCTCTGCTTTTCACTGTCTGAGGAAGTACCTTGATTCATGTGAACAAAGTCCCAAGGAAAGCAAAAGAAGATCCTATTTTCTGTAATACTGTGCTAACCTTTTCACAGGTTGCATTTAATGGGCCTGCCTGCCAGCTGACGGCTGCTGCACCTCATACTGTGATGGTTCCTTTGCAAGGTTCAGAAGGGGGCTGCAAGACAGCTACGCTTGTGCTCAGAAATTGCTTCTTGTATCTTTAGTAACTTGAGTAATTTTTTATCATCTGAGAAAAATAGCTCTGTAATTTTACAACCTAACCTACACAGGAGAAATAACACTAAGTTCAGAGTCTAAGAGACTGCCCCCCTTCCCCACATCCGTCTCACAAATGCCTTAGTCACAGGTGAGAGCATTTCCTGTCTCCTCTTGGCAAACNCTGTGATGGCTCCTTTGCAAGGTTCAGAAGGGGGATATGCCTGCAAGACAGCTACGCTTGTGCTCAGAAATTGCTTCTTGTATCTTTAGTAACTTGAGTAATTTTTTATCATCTGAGAAAAATAGCTCTGTAATTTTACAACCTAACCTACACAGGAGAAATAACACTAAGTTCAGAGTCTAAGAGACTGCCCCCCTTCCCCACATCCGTCTCACAAATGCCTTAGTCACAGGTGAGAGCATTTCCTGTCTCCTCTTGGCAAACCCTGGGTAACTGAGAAGACAGAATTCTTTGAAGAGTCTCAAGACAGAAACTTGGCAAAAACTTCCAAGGACCTGAAAGAGGTGTCCAGCTCTAAGTGACACTCAACAGCACATGGATATTAACATCACATTAGTCCTTTTAAAAGATCACCACATCTAATATTGTTATATATAACCTTCCCTAGGATGGGTGACTCAGCCATTCCCAGCCATCCATATTCTACAATAATTGATGAGCAAAAGTAGAAATATCCATATTCCATTATAAAACACCTTGGTATACCCAAATAACCATCTAATTCCCTCTTTTTTACCTTTCCTGTACATTTGACAGTAGTTTTTCTCTCCTAGCACACCTAAGTACTTAACAGGCTAGAATACCTACTATTAAATAATTCAGTTTGCAAAGAGATGCTCTTTTGCAAAAGACTAAAACAACTACTTTACTAAATAATTTTACATTTTATGCAAGACAAAAAAAAAAAAAAAAACCTCCTATTTTGAAGGGGAAAAAAAAAAGAACTAAGGGATCCTGAAATTGAAAGTGCTGTCCTTATAAGGAGACCACTACAACCAACTTTCAGTTCAAGTGACAACATCAGTAAAACCATCATTTCAAATATTGCTACACTGTATTTTTAATTAACCTTCCTCTACTTTTCAAAAGCATTACCTGTGTTACAAACACGACTTTACAACACCAAACTCAAAAATGCTTTCTCTCAGGCAGGCAACTGCCAACGGCAGGGAGAATTTTTACCTCTGAAGCCCAATACCTTCAAGAGCAGTGATTTAGGTAGAGATGCTAGGACAGACCCCTCTCTAAAATCCCCCCTGAAATTCCTTCCCACAAGGTAACCAATCTGCCAAAGAAAATCAGCTGAGACTTTCTAGTTCATGATCTATGAATCTTGGCATAATAATTAATTTTATTTCTCTTTATACTCAGTGCATCTTGCAGCTCCCATGTCTTATTCTGTATTATTTATTTCAAGGAAATTGTTTCATTTTGTTTTTAAAATTCATATAAATGCATATATGCTTTTCCTCGTGGCACAAAATTACCCTGTCCAAGACATACACCTGCTGCTCCAATGCCCACATTATAGCACAACTTTCAAGCCTGCTACATTTCTAAGTCCCACAGTTGTCAATTGTTATTTCAAAATCTAAGCAAAATATGATCTTGTTAGTCAAAATTTAACCTTACTTGCAGCAGCTTATTTACCTCTCACTCACACGAACACATACGCACACGCACAGGCATGCAGTGAAGAAATTGCCTGTACAGAACACCTAATTCTACACTCTGCCCAAGGCCCAAGTTTAACAAGGTGAAAGTCTTCTCTTTTCTGATAAAAAAAATGCTTTCTGTAGCTTGTCCTCTTTTTAGGCATCTGTTTTTCCATCCACCCTGAGACAGGAAGACCATTCCGCAGGCAAGCGATGTGGGATACAGGCTCACAGCTAGTGATGGCTCAGGATTCCCAGAGGTCCCCAGTAAATCCTTGCCTTGCATTTCCTTTTAACAACAGAGCAAGTAGCAGTGTTTGAGGGCAAATGACTGGCCTTGCAGAGGGACACTGGTGGGGAAAACCATGCAAAGGAGATACAAGGGGTGGCAGGAGAAACTGGACTGCAGAGAGAAGCATTTTATGTTCAGGCTTAACTAAACACTGCTTGTCACAGAGCTAAACTGAGGCATTCCCCTGATCTGCTTTTACACACTGCCTTTGGGAAGGCAGCATAGCATAGATGCAGAGACAAAACCAGAAATCAATCCCAAACCTCTTTGTGCAGTGCTGCCTCTCTGAGCAGCCTGCCAGGAATGGGTTAAATTATGCTGCCCTTTGGAGAAAATGGACTTGCTGAGTAACTCAGTTGAGGAGTGACACCTATACTGAGTGACTGAATCAGTGCATAACAGCTAATGGAACCTGTGATGAGAAAAGGAGGCTGTTCTACCGAGCTGATTTGGGACCAAAGCCTGTAAAAGCACTGCACTCGCAGTGCGACCCAACAGCTCCTATCACCCCAGCAGACAGCCGAGCAGGGTCCAGACGGAGAAAATTCTGCAACTGGCTTCCCAGCGCTCCTGCATGGCTGTGGAGCATTTGCATCTTTGCAGACACGATAAAAATTAAAAAATTCTTCAACAAGTGGCGAGGGGAAAAAACATTAGCTAGTGAAAAATGCAGCAGCGAAGACAAACTGAAACCATGCGCACAGAGCACTTGCTCATGCATGCTAAGCAAAGTAAGCTGATTCAAAACCAAGTATTGGCAGCATCCAACGTGACTCCCAACACGAAGGTCTGATTCAGACCAACAGCACTGAGCAACCGTGCAGCTGCTAGGCCCTATGTCTGAGCACAAATGCATGCACTGCGCCAAACCCCGTGCAGGAGGTCTGACACCCTGAGGGCTGCTTTCGCTGCTGTACGTCCCCACAGTAACTATACATCCTACGTACTTCGCCAATAACCATCTGTCCACTTCTAACACCCTCCAGCAGGCCAGGAGCCTGTGAAGGGCAGTGTGATACCTTTCCCGTCCACTCTAGGGGAAGGAAGTACAGGAAAAAGCTTTCCAGGTCCACTGCAATGCCACTACCTGATACTGCCACCACAGCCCTCAGCTACTATCCTTCCCCAGAGGTTAAACTCTTCCTCCTAGTACTAGTGTATTGTTTAAATTATTAGCAACAGCATCACCTATTTCATTTCATAGAACCAATATCCAATGCAGGCAACTTCCAAGTCACGGTTCCAAGACTGAGAGGCAAAATCCCAGAGGCTCAAAGCGGCCTCTGGAAAAAGCTAGACTGGACTTTAAATTCACACAAATGAACCCAACTTAGTATTGTGCATTAATAAAAGAGAGCAAGCCAACAATGCTCCCTCTGCACTGCTCTGCCTGAGGGACGCGTGCAATGTTGCTTTTCTTAAGACCTGGTGGCCAGAAGAAATTCCTCCCCTAGCAGAGGAACAACTAATGCCAGCAAAAGCACTCATGTGTCTGCTGCTCACACACATCCTCTGAACAAAACAAGCTTTCCTGACAAAAGTGCAACTCAGCGTAGCTGCAGCTGTGCGACAGCTATGTAATCCCACCTGAGGCCTGCCATGGCCTCGTTCACTAGGGCAATGAGATTCTTGCTCCGAAGTGCTAAGTCTGTTTTAAACAGGGGACTTAAGTTCTTTAATTCTAAGCAGACCAGCCTGCACCTGCTGGTTGATACCTCACATTGGCAATGGTGACAGAAAAAAAACACTATGGGGGTAAAAAAAAAAAAAAAAAAAGAAATTTTCTTCCCAAGGGAGACGGGAGCTAGAAGCAGTGGCTCTCTGATGGACTGGTGCTTGCTCTTTCGCCTTCCTCTGAGCACAGGTTCCCTTGCTCTCCAAGCCCTGGCTACATTCCATGTGGAACAGAAGGACGACCACCAGGCACGCGCGTGCAGGAGGAGCAGCAGCTCGTGCCTTTACCCTGCACGCATTCCCTGGAGACAGCCGGAGCTCCCTTCTGGGCCGAGGAACCACAGGAGAAAGCCAAGGAGCTGCAGGCCAAGGAGGCAGGCACAGTATATATTAAGCTAGGATAGATCAAACTGACACGGATTCAGAGGCACACGTAAAAGCACATAGCTCAGAGGAACTATGAGAATAAGATGATGCAGAACAATGGCTGTGGCCCCAGGATTCTGAGTGCACTTGAGCAGGAACAAAGGTGCCATGGACAAAGTAAGAGGAGAAAGGATTCTTATGGGCAATCTGAAATACTGCGTAGGAGGAAAAAAACACCTTGAAACTCCTGAACATTTCTATGCAAGACATTGCAAAGAAGGGTCATTTGGGCCTTCTGACCTTGTACAGCAACCTTCTGCCTCACCCGTGCTCCTATTTCAAATGCACAGTATCTTAAGAACAAGCCTTACTCCGTTGTTCTGAATCATATTTGATTAATAGGCTTTGCATGCATTTGTGCTCAAAGCCTGTTTGAGAGGGTTTTTTGGAGGGTATTACGTTTTCTGTTGAAGAAAGATTTAAGATGCATTACAGTATGACAGTCTAATTACAGACTGCAATTTCGATTTCATTTACTTCTGTAGCATCTTGTGATGTTTAACACTTCTAGGAGAAACAATTACAGGACAGTAGTAAGAAACACAATTTAGCATCTGCAATCACGCACACGCAGAAGTCAATCTATCCAACTCCACATTTCATTCTCCATCGGCAGTGCTCACTTTATTAACACCTGAGAAGGGTGTCTTTATATATCTTACATAGATGCTTTACATTACTAATCTAGTAACCTGATTTGCGATCTTAGCCAAAAGTTGGGCTTAAAATAAACAAACAAATTTATCATGTTTACAGCAGCAGCGTCTGGATACAGACACAGGACAAGACTCTAGTTTTCTAAATAATCTATGGGTACAGGGGTGCAAACAAGCCCCTAGCCAAAATATGTGCTCTCCGGGGAAGGGTCCAAAGAAGGTGTAAAGGATAAAACGCATGAGCAGAGTCAATGGTGACACAGTGGCACACATACTGGTTACTCTGCCATTGAACATAGCTCCCCCAAGGAGAAGAAACAAGTCTTGCCTGGCTTTCAGAAATGTTCATATGAAGACATGGAGGAGGAGGAGGAAGGATGGAAATGATCTCATCTGCCTTTGCCATCCTCCATGTTGTCTGCAGTATTGACTATGACGGACTTAACGTGTGCCACAGTCCAGAAGCGAGAATGACACTTGGAGCCATTCTGCACATGGCTCCAAGAAGGCCCCTCTGCGCACGCGCTGTGCTACGTAGGCTAAACCCCTGCCAGTCCCCCTCAGTCCTTCGACCTAACAGAGCCCCACACAATACAGCGATTACACTTGAGAGCAAAACCTGCGACGTTAGATGTTCAGCCCTTGCCAGAACTACTGCTAAGGAGCATGATAGCAAACCCACCTACAATTACGGAGCTCCTCTTGGGCACGAGAAACAGGCCTATAGTGAGCAATTTAAAGACTGTACCTAACATATAACCAACCTGAGCACATTTTTTTTCCCCTCCTTGCCTGGCTTCCTAAGGAAACAAAGATGAGGAAATTGAACTGCGTTGGCTGAGCGTCGCGCAAATAACTCGCGAGGCCATTTGTCAACGTCTGCCTGATTTGACAGCTGTGTCCCTTTTCACAGTCATTAGCTTCTGAAAGGCTTTCAGAAGATCTGCACTCAGGTAGCAAACGGAGCTTTTCGCAATGCCTTCCCTGGGAGATAAGGCCACAGTGTGATCCCAAGCTCTATTAAACCTCGGAATCAGCACAGGAAAGCACCACTCTGAATGGTGCCACGATGGGAAAAGCTCTAATTGGTGTCCATATAAATCAGACATGTGGTAATATCATCGCCTCTCTCTCTCAGATATCCTGTCTCAATAGTTCTGCCTCTCATGGAAATGCCATTTTTTTGAAGAGTATAATTCCTATATCAAATTACTCTCCTCTCCTTTAAGGCAATACTGCTTAAAAATACATCCTTGGAGAGGCCTCATAAAGCTAGAGACAGAGATAAGATGTCAGTGAGCGACAGAGTAGCTCCTGGAGGAGTTAAATAACAAAGGAGAAGCAGAGCTAGCAAAGCTGCTGGAGAAAATGATGTTCAGGGGTATACTCCCCTTGCACTGATTGCACAGGAGTAAAATGCATTCTGCTGTACGATCCGATCTCGGGTCATCACAGCTGACCTGCCTGTTCTATGCGGGCAGGCAGACCGCCTGTTCTACGTATCGTCAGGTCATTCTCTGCGCGTGACAGTCAAACCACAGACGCGTGACTGCCCGCTCTGCAGCAGGGTACGTGGCAGCCCTGCGCCACGCTCAGCTCCGCAGGGGTGGCTACAGGACTCGTGCAAAAGTAATGATGAAGTGACGAGGCCGCTTTCAAGAACAGCCCACTGCCATGCTATGGGCTCCCCAGGGTAGCCTGAGGTTCCTAGGGTTCTGTTTGAAACCTCCTTCCTCACTTTTGAGGGTCCGCCTGCTTAAAAGAGGGTAAGTCATATATCCACCATTACTGTTTTAGCATTCCAGCAGCAATAACCTATTTTGCACCACAAGAGGGTAAAGCCAAGGAGGGTGAGCTGTAGGAAACAGAATAAAATATTCTCAGTCATGTTAGAAATCTACTGCTCTTTCCCCCTTCTCCTCCCTCCCCAACTTGAAACTTCAGCCAAGTATAGTTATGAAATTAGTACTGCCTTCAACCACCAGCACGCTCTGAGGTTTCTAGCTGACAATAATGTCATTCACTTGAGTGCTGTAGGATGGAGGATGTAGATGAAGGACAACTCAACAAAATCAGCTGCTTCTCTCCTCAGATTTCCCAGCTTTGGGAATAAGCAAGTGCTCAGCTAACGTCTCTCCTCCGAAGCTAACAAGGTCAGATAGTTTCTAAATGAGGTATAAAGAAGCCAACAGACACCTCTCTACTCCCACCCTCTGGCCAAACACTTCTCTCAGACCACCCAACAGCCCACTGTGCGTTTTCATGCCTGGCTGCTCCTTTTTCTGGCTCCTCAAGAGTACTGTGGCCCTGCATGCTGGAACTCACACAGATTGCATACCCACAGGTGCAGTTCTTAATAAAGCATAATTTTATATATGCAGCAATAAAGCAGCTGAAGTGCAAGGAATGAAAGTTATCCCCAGGAGATCTCCTTACTCCCCTTGTCCTTTTCAATTAGGTCCAAGTAACAAGGATTGCTGCTACAGTACCCCTACAGCACCCAGTCAGCAACGTTGGTACTTCCCAGCCTGGGTCTGTGCAGTTGGCAGGCTAAGGCAAGAAGCCCACACCTCTCCTTGGAGCCAGATTAAAAGGTAAATAAACTTCCACCATCTCCATCACGTTCTCAGTAAAGTATTTCATGGGGAGGACACGGGGAAGCCCACAAGGGAGTTCTGCTCAGGAACCCAGCGGACACTGCTCGGCCTGGCTCAGCACAGCCGCCACTAGCTGTGAAGGAGCGACCCAGCATCCTGCGCCTTACTGGGGACGTCAGAGCCCTGGCCAGCCACCTTCACTGGCAACGCTGGCCAGGCATCACCTATTCTTAGCTTTGCAAGCTGAAATTTGCATTCACCTGCACTTTTATAAAGCAAGGCAGAGGTGCTTGCTTTCCTTCCGAACAGATGCTGCTGCACAACGTTCCACAGCGCTGCCCGACACTTCCCTGGCTCTGCTTCTCCAGTCAGTCCTGACCCATGCTTCATGTTTCTGAAGCCAAGATACACCAGAGCACTCATCTCCTCTCTTTTGTTGCTGTCTCCTCTCTCCATGCCAGTCTTCTATAGTCCAGCTTCACAAACAGTGTGCTTTACTGCTTTTTAATCTCAGCTAGAGTATTATCTCAAGTGTCTAACACCCATATTCAATTCTTGGATGGGCAAACTTCTGCTAATCTACCAAGTCTGCTCTAGCACAGGGCTCCCTAAGGAAGGCATGAGCTGCTGGAAACAGTTCCAAGTGTTTCCTTTTCCAAGTCTCAGTGGTTTGGGAGTAGCAAGTCAAAAAATGCAGGAATGCTGGCAAAAGCTAAGGGAGATTAAGGAGATGACATTTTCCTTTCCACAGCACTCATGTAGCCCTGAGGACATATCCTACCTTTTTTAAACAAAAAGGAGAAAGCAAGCAGAGTCTTGGATTACAAGCGCAGAAAGCAAATACCTCACTCTACTGACTGTCATAAAGGAGCTCAGGATATTTTGAGGACAGAACGTGGAACACAAACATTCTCCCCCAGATATTTCACAGTGAAATAAGTCTATTTCATTATGAAACAAAAATATTCTGCTTTGTGATCAGCCAAGATCTTTAGTTTCAGCAATTCAACAAAAGAAAATTCTGTATAAAAGAAAAGTCTGTATAAAGGATGAAGCCAGGCAAATATTATGCATCAGGTGCCAAAAGCTGTTTAGGTAGCTCACAAGCCAACAGGGATTGCTGCCTGCTGCTGGCCACGTGCCAGAAAATGACACCCGCGTGAAAATTCCCATGGGAATTGCCATGGGAGCAACTATGCTGCCTTCCAGCAACCCTACGTCCGTGTTCTCATGTCTTAATGCCCTGGGGTGGCTGCAAATGCCCTATGAGCAGCTTGGGCAGGACTCTTCACAGAGGAAAGAGCAATGTGAGCAGGACTCTTCAAGGAGGAAGGAGCTATCCGAGGCAATAAGAATACCAGATTTGCGCTCTACAGTAACTGCTCCTGGTTTACTGTGCCCACAGACAGACTCGGGACCACCACCAACAGGGCACCTGAGCCCCAGGCACCCTAAAAAGGGCTCTGTGCTCTCCAGCAGTGAGATCCGGGAGGAAAAATTTGCTCTATTTTCACAGGTTATATGACAGCTTGTAAAAATTTTACAGCATGAGTGCAGCACCTAATCCAATAAAGCTTGCCAGGAACATTTAAAATCAAGGTCTCTAGGATTTTGTTTCCTATAAATTCACCGGGTTTGTAATGAAGAATCGCCTTTGCAGGAGTGCAGCAGCCATCTCACTGGAGCCGCACAGAGCTGGGGACTGCAACGACTTCAGCACCCATCTGTGGGGCAGCTAATATCACTGAGGACAGGGCTGTAGAGAGGGCTGTAAAGTGACTGGAGCTAATGAACACAGACAGGAGGAGGAGAAGGGGAACATAATATAAAGCAGGAGCAACCTACAACAGGTGTTTAATTCTTTCAGTGCATTGACTGCTCTTTATACACGTGAAAAGACTTGGCAGCTTTTATTTGAAGGTCTAAGCATGGAAAGACGCTGTTTCTCTTTCTACTTTCTAGTACCTGTCACTAACCAGCTACACCTAGTGAAGGCTGGCAGAGAAAACAGGATAAGGCAACAAAACTTGGCCGAATAGGTATTTGAAGAGAAATCCTGTCCCTGCGCAGAGACCCCCCTACTTTCATTTCCTAGGAAGCAGAAGATGACACATAACTGACAACATCTTTAAAAACAAAACAGCAGTAGCAGCAACCTATAATCACAACAAGATTTCTGATTAGTAGAAGGGGATTGTTTTTTCCTGCTTTTCCTGAAGATGGGTCAGCTTAAGCCACTACTTTTTAAAATGTTTTCTTTTCAGCAGCCCTCCCCAGTGGCAGGAGCTGAAGAATGGCACACATTATAACACCATGCTGTGCAAACCTCATTTGGGCCTGAGCATCATCAGTCCCTCCTGCTGTGCAGGTAGCACGCCAAGAGGAAACGCAACAGAAGTCGCGCTGCGGTATCTGCTGCCACCCGCTCCCCTGCTCACAGGCTTCAGTTCACTTGTAACCCTCCCAGCCGGCACACGGTTATTCACTCTTTACGGACCCCTCCTTTTCCTCTCCCTCCAACACTGGAAACAGCTTTGATGATTTTAGGGAAAGCACGAAAGAGGAAGGCTTTCCTAGGGAAACACACACCAGGGATACCGTTGTGTGCAATCTGCCCTTGATAAACACACACATGTTACCGGCAGCAGTGCACTTTTCTTGGAGAATGCACATGCCTAAGTGCAAGATGAATACTGTGAGGGATGAGAAGGCAGCGACTACCGTTTGTGGCAGTGCCACGCACAGCACTGAAAAGAGCTCCTCGTGCCCGCAGCTGATGGTCTTCCTTGGCACACACTTCAGCCAGCTGATGGTGCTGCTATCTCCCCTGGGGACAGCCACGAGAGGTGCTCAGCTTGGCAGGGCAGGGCAGGGCTCATGGCTCTGTATTGTTCCAAAAGCTTTAGCAGAAGCTAGGGTTAGAGAATATTTAGGAACTGAGAAGCAACCTGGGTCAGAGTTGGAAGACAAACTGCAGTCTTAGTAAGATTCTCTTCCAGCTTATCTAGAGCTTAAAGAGGGCTCCCTCCTTATATCTGATAGCTCTGGTTAGGACCAGACCAACTCAGTGGACTTGGGATAGTTAACCGCATCCCGGCTCCTCCGTAGGACTCAGGTCAGCCGAGTGGCCTATGCTTTATGTTCCCTAATGCACCAGCCCTACAGCTCCTGGTTTTGGCAGTACAGCAGCACACACTGGAGAACAGCTCTTCAGCCTTCCCTTGACATCCTTCCACACAGCTCGGATCACTCATACGGAGAAGGGGCAATGAGAAAAAGCTCAAAGCTAACTGTAGTCCCACTCCCATTCTGAAGCACCAAGCAGACGCAATGTCACTTCCCAAAACTCCTGTTCCCCTCCGTGTGTTAACCAGCCATCCTGGAAGAATGAGGCATTTAAAAGCACTTTCTAAAGCCCCGATCACAGAGGCTCCTACATAGTAGTCTGGACAGATCACTTTGAATCTGACTGCACCTCCTTTCTTGCTCCACTGACTACGCCACTCTACTTTCCACGTGACAAACCGCACGTGTGACCCAGACTCCTCACGGAGCTCCTTCCAACTCCTTCCACAACCTGTGCGCTCACTGACGGCAGTGAAACACCCAACCGCCCTGCTTTGGCCAGCTGTCACCTCCGCTGCAAGGCCAAACCCCTGTGTCCTGGCGTCCCACTGACGCACATTTGCCTCCTCGCAGCTCACCAAGCTCTTGCCAAAATGACAGTCCCACAAACAGCAAGGTGAGCTCTGCTCTGGAACCCAGGACCAACTGGGACCGAGAGGGATTGCCTGACAGCGGCTCTAATGTGCCAACATGCTGAGCGTGCCGTCCCCAAACCAGCAGTGCCCTGCGTAACCAATCTGTCTAGCCTCGTGCCACAGTTTTGAAGCACTTCTGGAATGCTGGCAAAAGCAGGATGATGGCAGCAACCCCCACAGACTAACAGTTTGGCCTAATGCCCACCTTGCTTGTCCCGCTCCCAAGGTCTAAGTTTACAAGTAGCACCAAGTTCCCCTTCCATCGCGCAAGCAACGCGGCGGCGACGCGCTTTCGGGGCAGTACTCACCCAGAAGAGGAGGTTGAACACAAACATTAGGTACTTGATGCACTGCAGGCAGTTGTGAGCCATGCTGCACCTCTTCAGTTCTAGGAGAAAAATAAACGAGAGATCCAGGTAAAAGACAACGTACTTGTTCCCCTTGGGGGACGTGTACTTAGCCTTGGTGGCCTTGGGGCCCGGGTTGGTGTGAAAGCCAAAAAAAGAGTTGCTGGCGGTCCCAAACTGGCCGCCGTACATGCTGCTGTAGCGGCGAAAGGTGCCATGGGGAAAACTGTAATCCTTGCTGTCCAGGGACGGGCTCCGGCGATACGTGGACTCATCCGTGCTGGACCGGCGCATGGTGCCTGCGGACGGCCCGGGCGCGGGCGCCCAGGGCGGCAGCTTCGCGG